>VUQS01031848.1:7621-28969 GCA_015108495.1 Heterochromis multidens | reverse complement strand
GGGGGGGGGGTGATCTTCTTTGCGGGGGTGTTGTTTTGTGCCTCAAAGCGAGTGAAGAATTTGTTCAGCTCATCTGGTATCATCTCATCAATCCTTTTTTTCTGTGACATAGATCATTGATTTCAGTAGCTCATGTATCAGATTAGATATCCCCTCTGTGTTTTATCCTACACTTTCATATATTCTTGTGTGATCAAAAAAGGGTTAAATTTTACCCAACCTTATTTAGGCAGTGATGGCTGTGAACAAACCCCCACAAACGTGATTAAACTGAACATGAGAAGCCAAAGTTAGATGGAGATGAAACAAAAAATTGGAGCTGCCAGAAAAAGCTTTTGCACTCTGAACACTTGAGAAAGTGAGACTAAATGTTGAACCCTGAACGATTACAAAAAAAGATCCTGGACCTCAGGGTAAACTAGGCTTTTAGGACTTGGCACAGCTGATGCCACTTTTCTAAATGAAGAACCCCACCCACCAGTCAGCACACCAACCTGCAAAAAAGTCCTGATTTATGATTTAGAAGCACCACGTCTGCTCCTTTAAACACAGAATAGCTGTAATATATGTGTGGATTTTGACAGTGACACTTCCAATTATTCACCAGCTGATGACGCAAAAAGTTACTGTGGCAAAAAAAAAAAGTGACTTGCAAAAAAACAGGTTGAAGAACTAATATCTTTAAAAACCCTCTGATTTAGTAAATGGAGAATAAGTTTTTAGTCTCTTGTTAGTTGCAGTATTTTTAAAAAGTGGAATCATTTAATCATTTTTCTGTCTTCATTGTCTTAACATTCTTTTATGTATGCACAACATGTCAGTATGCCGTGCTTATCTGTGGGAAATTAAAATAATGACATCAATTGTCATAAACTGTGCAGTCATAACACTAACAGTGCCTTTCGTTATTCTTGATGACCTTAAATGAGTGTTAAATGAATTAATCTGTATCCTCATATAGACTCAGTGATTTACTCTTGTAGCTACATGTGTAAAAATGTGTTTTGTTTGGTATTTAAGGCCTTTCTGTTGATGAAGCATTAATGGTGGGAAACATTATAAGATAATGGCAGATGGGGAAAAACTATTAGCTGGGAGGCTGGATGAGAAATGGAAGAAAAGCAGCAAAAACAACATTTAAACAAAAAAAGTCATTACAAAGTGCTCTAAATAATGTTTTTGGGAAACCCTCCCACAATGATTGAAGATGGTCTATTTCATGGCCTCAAGTGAAAACACTTATGACTTCAAATTTTGCTCTTGTGCTATTTTTGGAGAGGAAAGGCAATATTAATACAGAATAATGTATTAAAATGCTTTAGATGTAGCAGATTTAAACAAAAGCTGGATATTTATTTTGGGAGACTGAGTCCTTCATACAGGGCGGTGCGGTGGTTAGCACTGTTGCCTCACAGCAAGGACCTGGGTTCAACTCCACCATCTGCTGAGGTGGAGTCAGCCTTTGCATGTTCTCCCCATGTTTGTGTTCCACCCACAGTCCAAAGACATGGGGTTAGGTTAACTGGTGATTCTAAATTGCCCATAGGTGTGAGTGTGAATGGTTGTCTGTCTCTCTGTGTTAGACTGGCAACCTGTCCAGGGTGTACCCCGCCTCTCTCCCTATGGCAGCTGGGATAGGCTCCAGCCTCCCCTGCCATCCTGAATTGGATAAGTGGAAGAAGATGGATGGAGTCCTTCATATAGAAGTTAGTCATACATACTTATCTGCACTGCTTCAAAGACATTCCACTAATGTGTTTACCCTAACCATAAGGACTTTTTACATAACCCCAAGCCATACCTTAATCCTAATCTACACTTAGATCTTTCCCTAAGATAACCTTAAAACATTCGTTGTGAGCTAATGTAATCAGCATGCCATCCAGCTCACAATGACAATGTTTACATTGCCAGTATGTAAAATGTTTACAATTGTCTACAATTGTCTAGAATACATCCACTGGATACAATATAGCTGGACCAAATATCATGACAAATCACCAAACATTTTATTAGAGCCCGTAACAAACTACCTACACCTGCAGACGACCACACCAGGTGCCATTCCTGTTAGCTAAGAACAGGAAACTGAGGCTATAATTCACACTGGCTCACCAAAATTGGTCAATAGAAGACTGGAAAAACATTGCCTGGTTTGATGAGTTTTGACTTCTGCAATCAGACTTTGGTGTAAATAACATGATATTACAAGAAAATAACATGAAAGCATGGATCCATCCTGCCTCGTATTGGTTCAGGCTGGTGGTGTAATGGTGTAGGGGGTATTTTCTTGGCACACTTTGAACCCCTTAGGGCCAATTGAGCATCGTTTAAACACAACATCCTACCTGAGTATTGTGCTGTCCATCCATTTATGACTACAGTGTACCCATCTTCTGATGGCTGCTTTCAGCAGAGTAATGCACCATGTCACAAAGCTCAATTCATCTCAAACTGGCTTCTTGAACATGACAATGAGTTCTAGCAACATGTACCGTACTAGCATGTACCTAAAAAAGTGGCCAGTGAGTGTATGACATGACACTTTCAAAGGTTGAATACACTGGAGAATTCTGATGTCACGGAATTAAAAATCCATCAACAACTGATAGATAATGTTAGTGAAACCTGCCTTACTTGTTTAATTGGGTTCTCTTTATTTGTAGAGCTTTAAATGCTTGTAAAATGGGCCTGCCAGCGGGCCCATTTTACAAGCATTTTTAAATGACCATAACTCTGTTACCGTTTATGCTAGAGACAAAATTCAAACGGTTTCAAAAAGAAAGGTGAGTGACAAGTCAAAGAAGTAATCATTAAGTCCTTTGGGAAAGCATGACAGCATGACATGACAGCTCACCCTGCAGGGAAACAAGAGTTTTCTTCCTGAGCCAGAACCCAGAGGAAGTGTTAGATGTCAAAGAGTATAGGTACATTGTAGTTGGGGGCACAATGGCTCTGGTCTGGATAGGTGTTTGACACAAGTAGTAGATTTTGATCAAGACAATAAGCTCACCTCAGTGTGAGCACTTTTCACAGATGATATAATAAACAACACCCTCTAGACATTGTTCATGTACTACCCATATCCAAAGATGGGCAGTACATGAATGACAGTTAACAGGTATATCACTAAGCCTTTATTATGACCCATTTTGCCAAAATATTGAGTGAATTTTGCTGTTCCATTTTAGATCAGAGAAAGATAACTGATGACAGCAAATGCAAAGAGCAAAGGCAGCTGGAAAGTGCACAAAGCCAAAAGCCCGAGATGAATATGTCTCTTTTAATTTTTCATACACGGACAGACTTCTATAGGGTGTCTATACTAAAATGTAATTTGACTGTGTTTTTAAAAACTCTTTTATAATAGAAAATATAAATGACAATTTTGTCATTGTTTATATACCCATACAACAAGGACACAGTTATTTAATGATGTAACCTGGGACAGTAAGATCCTCTTACTTTGGTTACATTTTTACTGACGTGGCCGGATGCAAAAGCGGACCCAAACGCAGAACCAATGGAGACACCGTTCAAGGGTTTCACAGTTTATTGATACACAAAAGGTAGAGGTAAGTGCTGGTGGGGCTGTGAGTGTTTTAACAGAGGGCTTCTTTCAGATCCAGGGAAGGGTTTCCACTGGGGAGAAGAGAGAAGAGTTAAATCCTGATCCAAGATGAATGTGGATTTTGGTGAGTGAGGGGTGACTGATGAATTGGGTTTACTTGGAGAATCCACGGGGGAACTTTCCAGAGGAGGGAGCAGGGCGCTGGTAGAGGTCCAGGTGAGAGTTGTCCCAGAGGGTGAGCAGGCAGATGAAGGTTGGGGATGGAGGTCCCGGTGGGTTGGATAGGTGAACCAGCTTACTTGTCCAGGGGAGAGGTTTGGAACAGGAGGTTCTTCAGCTGGCAGAGGCAACACTAGAAATAAAGAGAGACACGTAAGGATGCGAGTACAAAGCAAACACTGAGAGAGCTAGACTAGGCCTGTTTACCACTTGTAGGTAGCAGACTATCTGGCGGAGACTGGCAGGTACAGCTGGGCCTTTATACTGGCGTTGATGAAGAGAATGATGATCAGAAGAGTGAGGAATCCAAGAGCTTCGCATATGGGGAGGAGGATGCATGCAGGATGATCAACTTGGAGAGAAAGGGAAACAAACCAGCGCCCACTATAACATTTACAGCATTATTGCACATTTTGGTGTTCTCTGAGCACGAAACAGTGAAGGTGAGAAAAACAACCTTTTAACAGAACAAGCTTTGACCAGCAAAGTGTCGGAAGCAGGTTTTGGCTAAAGGCATTTTTCACACTGATTCCACCTACTGCTCATAAGTTCAGCATAATATAATTAATTATGTGCCACTTAGAAAGGCTGCTGCACAAGATGAAGGGTACTTTGTCTTTTCTTTATGAGTGATGGGATAAAATAAAAAATTCCAGGACCATAAATATGAATTAACCAATTTCTTGAAGTGAATTTAAAAACACCTGCAACATAACAAACATATAGACACACATTTATGTAAAGCAAAAGTGAGTATGCAGACACACAATACACAACCACTGCAGGGCAACAAACACACACAATAAAAATAAAAAGGGATCCACCTGTTCCAATAAAATGAGTGCAAATACCTTAGAATTTTCAGGTATTTTCATTTTATTAAAATTTATGTTTTTAAAAGAATAAGAGAGCAGATAAAATGTGAAATTCTAGAGCTTTGGAAAAAGGATGCAGGAGACAAGACAGAGTGTAGGTAGATAGAGGACAATAAGGTGGGGAGCAGAGACTGGTGTGTGCAGGTACATACAGGAATGTGTGTGAGAAATCTAAAACATCCAATTCCACTAAGTGGTACTTTCTGGACACTGCTTTCTCATCTGAAGCCTAACAAGGCAGAAGGAGAAGAATACAGATTACTGGCTAAATGAGGGGGCACAAACACCCACCTCTCGTGTTATATTAGTGAGTAATAGTGAGTAATTTCATGTACACCTGATTGCGTATCATGTAACATTTGGATTTTGAAGCAAACTTATGTACCTACCATTAATGTAAATAATGGCTGAGATTTATAAAAGACGACCATGTGCATGCATTAATCTATACATTTATAAATCTGATCAAAGCATTGTACGCACAGTGTAGTCATCAAACTAGATAAATTTTGATGCATCTGGCCACATGTGTCACAAAAGCAAAAAGCAGATGAAACTAAATAAAATAAAACACTTCAACATACTCTAATGAATAAAAGAACATCAGTGCATCAGTGAATTTGGTTTTAGTATAAACAAGAGGACCAGCTCAGGTTTAGCTGTTTGGAGACAAAGTTAGAGAGGCAAGGCTGAGATATATAATATACATTGTATATATTGCCTAATTTAAAAAAACTTTTTTTTTTTGCATGCAGAGAGCAAAGTGAACCGGAGTCAAATTCCTTCTTTGTGTGCACAAACTTGGCCAAATAAAGATGATTCTGATTCTGATTCTGAAAAGAGGAATACCACAGAAGAGGTTTATGGATATAGTGAGAAAGGACATTAGTGTGACAGAAGAGTATGCTAGTGATAGGGTGAGATGGAGGCAGATGATCTGCTGTGTGACCCCTAAAGGGAGCACCCAAAAGAAGTATATACTGTAAGTATATTATGTCACACAGTTTCGTTTTCTGTCAGTCTAGACAAAATTTGATGCATCTAACCTGAACTTTGTATGCAAAAGAGTCTTGTAATCTAAAAAAAAAAAAGATTAAATAAAACACAACACTCCCCAAAACACAGTAATGAATAAAAGACCATTGAAGTGTTCCAATAAATGTGGTTTTAGTTTATTATCCATATTTTACAAGGCATGTTTTCCCCTTTCTTCCAAAGAACCTCTTTATGTCCAGATTGTTGAGTCAAACTTAAAAGTGTCCTCACTTTCACTCTTACTCACACATACAAATTTCCAAAGATAAAACAATAAAAGCATAATAGTCAAACACATAGATGGATCTTCCCTAATTCAGAAGACAGGGACATCTGTATGGGAGATCAAACAGCACTGAAACTTTCTACACAGATGTGATCAGATGGAAACTCACAATTTTGCATCATTATGCAGCTTCTTCCTTCTTGTTCAAACTGCCACACTGATCCAATGAGCATCTGCATGCTCATTAACACCACTCAAGAGAAAATATGCTGGCACTAATGTTACTTCTGCTGAAAGATTCTAGTAGTTTGTTCATAATTGTCTCTCGATAAGGAGATCAGTATGTAATATAAATGTTATATACATTAGATATAAGGTTTTAAGGTCCCAGATTCCAATGTGCACATAATGAGTCTGTATATTTCACTCAGAGCACCAGGTAGATGTGGTCAGTTTAACCAGTTTAAGGTTTAGACTGACAGTTAGATATTAGAAATCTGGTGATAATACAGAACCATGCAACCTATAAATAAAGAATAAATAAAGAATAAATGCAACCTAGGTAGCTTACCAGATGATTCTCACACACTCACCTTTTAGATGCTTTTTGCATGTTCTCATGCAGTTTTTAGGTTGTCACAAGTCTGTGAAAGTAAACCATTAAACACCACAGCACTAAACATATGCCAGTGTTTAAAGGTCATTCTTTGCTGCATCTAACCCAGGGGCATAGGTCACAAATATTGGAGTGCATCCCAAAGTTAACAAGATTTTTCTTTCTTTTTTCTTTTTTTTAATACCCTACCCCTAATGAGAAATTTCTTTTGCAGCTGTGAGGGCAACATTATATCATGTAATTGTATGTAAGTGGGATCAGATCAAGTTGTTGTGAAAATGCAGAGTCAGATGTCCCTGTTCAATAATGAATTCCCTCTGTTCTGTTCTGGAGTTACAAGAAGAAGAGTCTCCTCTTTTAACTTTCATGTGTAATGTTGTAAAGTAAAATGCCACGTCAGGATGACTGTCAGTCAAGCTGACGTCTACATTGACATTTTAAAATGCCACTAATATGTCGCACTTTGCTGCATCTGCAATGTAATTATTGTCAGACTTTTTGGTTCAGTACGTTTGAACTCTAGCTCAAATCGGTGTTCACAGATGTGTGTTTCTCCCTCCCTCTGTATTTTCTCTTCTGTTTTATCTTCAGCCCTGCCTCTGTATAAACCAGTATGTGTAAGTCTTGTCAGAGGTCTTCTGGATCACAGAGATACAAAAAAGGTGTCCTTTGGTAACAGTGTTAGGTAATGGTGGCATCTGCTTGGGGCCCCAGGTCGGTGGGGGCCCCCGAGGGCTGACAAACTTTAAAGTATAGCAGTGGCAATGTGCAAAGTTTGCAATGACACCAGCAAGAGTTAACCTCCCTAAGGAGCCCTGATCGGTCTCCACTCACTTCAGTTGTAAGTAGCATGCCTAATTCTGTTTAAACAAACCTAATGACAACAACAAAAGCCACTGAACAAAAATGAAGAAGAGTTATCCTTCTGGGAGTGAAAACAAAAAGAAGAAAAATAAGCAAGGGGGGAAAAAATGGTTTACTTTGACATTCATCTTAAGTTAACTAGCAGCGTAATGTGCAGCTCTGCTGGCTGTGACATGATCAAGTTGAATGTGTGTGTCTGGAATTCAGTGGGGACACTGGCATTCAACTTGTTAGCATTTCTAGCAGGTTGAAAGAATGTTGAAGCTAGTCGTTATTAATACTTCATAACCAGTCAACTTGGTCTTGGGCATTATTAACAAAATAAACAGGGTCTAGACATTGTCCATTTCTAGAGTAATGCTTCACCTGTTGTTTTAGAGGACTATTGTTGGTGTTGGTGGTGTCAGATTATTTATAATATAATAGTGATGAACACTGATTGGAGGGGGCCCCTATGAATTTTCGGCTATGGCCCCAACAGATTCCAGAATCACCACTGCCTGAAGCCCTTCAGTCACGGCAATGTTCCACCCACAAGACTGTTTGGGAACTTTGTGTTTTGCACCTTTTCTCTTCCTGTATATCTTTTAAGTTTCACTTTTATTTGCTATTTGTGTTTGCTTTCCCTCACTGCTGGGTTAGGTCTACGATGAGATTGTGGCTTAATTCTGCAAGTTGAAAAATAATGTGTAATTGTACCTAATGTGCTAAAATGTGACACCAAGTATCATAACATGTTGGGAATGACACTTACCTCACTAATGCCACAACTGGTAGATCATGGCACCACCAACAACAAATGACAGCTCGTCTATGTATCTGAGATTCCAGACAATAAAACAGCTGTATATGACACCCAGTTAATAGAGCAGATCTCAAAAACCACATTACATTCAAGTGACAAAGCCCTCAAGCAGCTATACAATTTGTGATTCTTTAAGAAACAGATGAATCTGTATATCTCTAAGATGTTAAACAGAGGAAATGGATTAATTTAAAAAAAATTGAATTTCTGCTTGCTGCTGAAAGTCAGTGGTGGTATCTGTTCACCATCAGGGTTCCTGAATCTCAACCATTTGGCTATCATAGAAAAATGACAGTGAAGTTTGCCTAAGAATAATGAGTTAATATGAAGAATACTTTCACGATAAATATCTTGAGTGTCATGGGAAAATGAATTGCAAAATGCAGAGAATTTATAGAGTTTTTGTGACCTTTTAGCTACTTAATCAGAGCATGTCAATATAGGGTTAACCTCCACATAAAGATTCCAGTTAAAAAACATGTTTACAGCAAAAAAGGAAACAGGACCCTTTTTTTGGGCAGTTTTTCTTTAAAGCTCACAAAAGATGTATTCATCTTAATTTAGTCCACAGCATGTCCATTACAGTCTAAAAGCTTGCCAATTAAAAACCTTTGCTTTTACTTTGTTTCAGAATAGTCTGGGAGATATATTGGTTGGGTTTGCATTTTAGGGGGAAATCTCCATTGTGTGAGGCATTCTCGATCGATCCAGTGGCAGTAATTGAATCTATTGGTGAATCAACCCTTTGATTTTGATCAGAATTTGTCCTTTTCAGAATAAATGAGTGGAACAGTTTAGCATTTTTTGTTAAAGACAATACAGTATCAATGCACAGAGAAGACTTATTTGTTGAACTCTATGGATAAACTGAATGAAGTTGGTTTTGTTTTTACCTTATGACTCTGTGTGAGTGTGTTATCATGGCAAACACTGGATTAGCAAGGTATACCTAATATAATGGCAGGTGAATATAAATATTGTCTGACTTTCATTCTGTTTTCGGAGAGATACTGTCAGCAAAATATTATCACAGATGCAATCACAAAAAGAATCAGGTTTGTAAGCGAGATCAAAATTAAACTCGCTAGCATCATGGCTGGTGTTATTCTTTCTCAAAATGGTCTATAGTTTGGTTATAAATGGTTTCAAAAGATTTCTGTTGATATTTAGCACTGATAACTGAAGGGAAAATTAAAAATATAAGTTTATTCATAGTGTAACAAAGGACATATGGCAACTAAAGCCCAATTCATAAAGTAATGCAGGAGAAAACAACATCACATGATGCATTTAGTCAGTGTCTATATAAAAGATGATCACTATGAAAGAGAGATTTGGTGACTCTATTCTTTATCTCCTTGCTGTTTTTCCCATCTGATTCAAAAATTCTCATCTGTTTACCAGGATCCCATATGTTGCTGTTTCCTACTGTTTTCCCCAGAGAGAGAAACAGATAGAAAGAGATGAGAATGGAGATTTGGAGCAAGTGGAGGATAGCTAAGAGGGGAAAAAAAAAAAAGCTGGAAAGGGAAATAGGGAAGTGTGTAGTGAAAGACAGGTTGTAGCAGTAGGTAGAAAAAGATAAATGAGGTAAAAGAAAATAAAAATAAAGAGACAAAGAAAGAGATGCACAGTGCCACTAATATGTATACTTACGTACATGTTATAATTTTTTTCATTATTTTTAATAAATTTACAAGAATTTCAAGCAAACCTTTACTTTTTCAATATAGGGTATTGTGTGTAGAATTTTGAGGTGAAAAATGAATTTAATCCATTTTGGAATAAGGCTGTAACATGGCAAAATGTGGAACAAGTGAAGCACTGTCAATACCTCCAGGTGCACTGTACAGGAAAATAGATCAAGGGGTGAACGAAGCTTTGGTATTTTTCCCTTTGGTAAGTTAAAGCATTTAACACTGAACCAAAATTTGGAATCCACACAAATACATCCTGTCTTTTTCCACAGCACACTTACCTATTTACCCAAATAGGCAAACACATGCAACTATTGGCTTAGAATTGCAGCTGTGAAGCAGTAGCCAGAAACAGAACAGATTGGCAGGGAAGTCACTATTTAAGCTTGAAACCAATTAAAACCTGCTATAATTAGCTCTGTAAAGCTACAATGGTGCTTTTGTTTCTAAAATGGTGTGTGTCTTGTGTATGTGTTTGCACATGTGAATCTTCCATTTGCATTCTATGTAGCTAATTGTCCTCAAGGGGAAATTATTTTTCACAGCTCTGGCAAATAAAAACCCAAACACTGACATGGTAGATCTCATTCACAACAAACAGCAACAATTCAAGGCAAATCATCAAATCAGCACAAAGAGTTTCTTCCAAGAGGAGAAACAAATAATGATGTTGAAAGAAGTAACAATGACAGCAATTATTAAAATTATAAAATACCAGTGGATCACCAGAGAGAAGACTACTGATTCATTTGTGCATGCTGTGTATTGCTCACAACCCTACTGTGGTGTCATGATAGGTATTTTTATATAGATACACACACTCAGCCACATTATCATCTGCCTAAAACTGTGAAGGCCCCCCACCTCTTGCCGCCAAAACAGCTTTTGGACACTGAGGCATGGACTCCACAAGGCCTCTGAAGTTGTCCTTTGGTATCAGGTACCAAAACCTCAGCAGCAGATCCTTTCAGTCATGTAAGCTGCAAAGTGCAGCCTCCATTTTTTCAGCCAGGCATGGAAAAAGACTCTCAGCAGGAAGGCTCTGGTTTCTAAGGTGCTGATTGGCTGAGGCCTCTCTGTGTGGATAAACTATGTTTTGACTGTCAAGAGGCCTGTGCAAATAAGCTCATGATGCAACATACAATAAAACATAACTCCATGAGAAACATAATTATGTACACCTTGCCAGTACGAAGCTGGATCTCATTTAATCTTTCAAAACTGCCTTAATTCGTCATGGTTTAGAATCAGCAAGGTGCTGGAAACATTCCTCAGAGTCCTTAATGACATGATAGCCTCACACACAGTTGCTGAAGATTTGTCTGCTGCACATCCAAGATGTGAATCTCATGTTTCACCACATCCCGAAGGTGCTCTTCTGCATAACGTGGTTGTAATGAGTGGTTATTCTCCCCCCAAACAGAGGGAGTGTGTAATTGGTACCGTTTGTTTGTCGGTCTGTTTGTCTGTTTGTTAGCAGTCTAGCATCCAAATTTTCAAATATCATTTTCAAATTTTGTGTGATGATGTGATGATTTAATTTTGGTGAAAATTGGGTTAAGGTCACACCAAATGTGAAAATCAGTAAAAACTTTATTTTACTCACAATTTTTAATGGATCGTCTTCAAACTTCACAGCAATATACTAGGCCTTGGGGGACATGAGTAACTAGGTTGGCTAAGCATTTGACCTTGACCTTCATTGTTAGTACCCAAGGTCAAAGTTGACCTTGAAAAAGAATTTCAAGAAACCATATCAAGTATAATATATCATATGAAAAGGCATGGAGAGAGCTGTACAACAACCTTTTTTATTTTTCAATACAATGCCCTACAACGTCACAATGATGCCATAAAGTTTTGCAAAATCACAGACTGCATGAATACATCTTAAAATCTCAAGTTGCCCTTCAGGGAGAGAGTTGTGCTCTCTGAGTGCTCTTGTTTGAGTTACTGTTTTCTTCTTCTCAGCTTGAAGCAATCTGGCCATTCTCCTCTGACCTCACATGTACTTAACAAAGTGGCTGGTACTTGGAGTGGATGTTTGTGGCTGTCGGATCACAACTATTTCGCAACCAAATAAAATGTTTATCTAATGTCTTATTAAAAGACAATTAAAAAAAGAAAAGTTTCTTTTCAAAAGAAAATTTAAAAGAACAAACCAATAAAACAAACAGCAAAATAAAACTAATTTTATTTGTCTGTATTTTTGAATAAGTTCCATTACCCCACACACCCATGGATGTGTGATGCTTGGTGGGTTGGTTTTAGTTCCCTCCTAGAAAAAAAAATGAATGGCAACATGGTAAGAAGAAACCAAGTGAGTGATGTGCAGCATGGGGTGTAAGTGCTTTCCGATTGAAGGCTTTGCTGATGAGGTCAGACTGATAGGAAACAGGGAAGCCAATTATATTTGATGCTGTGTGGGTGGTTTTAATGAATCTATTCCTCTCTCCAACTGAGAGCACAGCAGGGAAAAGAGAGCATAGAGAGAAGGGCAGAGTTCATTACACAAAAGTACACTTAGGTCCATATGTTTTTTGGAA
The DNA here is from genome assembly GCA_015108495.1 of Heterochromis multidens. Lineage (NCBI taxonomy): Eukaryota > Metazoa > Chordata > Actinopteri > Cichliformes > Cichlidae > Heterochromis > Heterochromis multidens. Next base: position 16,515 of record VUQS01031848.1, on the reverse strand, counting down.
AAATGACACCTTTTTTGCAATTTTGCCTCTGTAAACCACCACAGTGGATTTTAAATCAAACAATCAAGATGAAATTGAAGTGCAGAGTTTCAGCTTCAGTAACTGAAAAGCATGCTCTTCTGGGATATTCTTCAATGGCAACTGACCATATCATGTAACATACATCATATGATATATGAAATGTTTCCCTCATGGGCTGTTATTTTCCTTCTCCATACTTGTCTCTTGCCATAATGCTGGTACAAGGTAATCTTGTATCTGTCCATTTTTTATCTTTGTTTTTTCAGAAACTGGACAGAGTATTTCAGATGTATTTTGGTACAGTACAGTCTAATCTGACCTTCCTGTTCTTAAGTGTAATCTGTGGTTTGCACCCTGTTGTAAACCCTCGGTATTTCTATTTACAAAGGCATCTCTTGATTGTAGACTTTGATAATTATTTCTTGATAATGTTCTTGACATGGCTAGATCTTGTGAAGAGGTTTTAAATAACCAAAGAACAATTTGCCATTATCCACTTTAGTTGTCTTTGTGGTCTTTCCAGGCTTTTCTGCTGTTGCTGAGCTAATTTTGAAGAATGTATCAGATTGTTTGACCACTCCTAAATTTTTTGCTATCTCTTTGATAAGTTTATCTGAGGTTTTTTTTTATTACTTTTGTTACTTGTATTGGCATATTTTCAACCTTGTATTGAGAGTTCCAGCTACCAAATATAAGTTCAACACTTTCAATCAACTCCAGAGATTTTATCTGCTTAATTTGTCATGAAATAACAAGGAAACAGGCCTTGCCATGAAACTACTTGTTAGTCAATTGTCTAATTACTTTTGAACCTCTGAAACTGGGGGTGTATGTATAAAAATTGCTATATTTCCTAAACAGCTAATGCAAAACGTTTCTAAGTCCCCTTGAATTAAAGCTAAAAATCTGCACTTCAGTCAAATCTTAATTGTTTGATTAAAAATCCACTGTGGTAGTGTACAGAAGCAAAATTACAAAAACTGTGTCATTGTTTAAAAGCTTATGGACCTGACTGTACGTGTGCAGTACGTGTGCAGTGCTAGCTGTATGTGTGAATTATTAGAAACCACTTTCACACATGCATGAGATGCTATCTTAATCTGACAGCATCTGAACGTGTCAGCTTGATGCGTGAATGAGCCAACAAGTGGTGTACATTTGACAGAATGCCGTTACTTCATTATATACATGTCTTGCCAAAAGGCAAGAGAGAGTGAATGTGTGATTGCAGTTGTAAGTCTGTGTAGATGCTTTTGCATGTAAAACGTGAAATAGAGCCAAAATTGAGCTACAAATCTAATTTAACTTAGAGCTTATTGTTACTGACATCAGGACAAAATGGTCTCCAACCAGAACAATCATAAAGGTTGATGTCCCTACCCTCAAAACATTACCAAAAACAAAAAGGGAAAGGATAGCATTCAGTCAAGTGTTATATTAAACCAGCCATAAAATGAGATAAAACTCATTATTTACAAAATTCAAATACAACCCTTATCACCCTTATCACCTTAGCATGCACTTTAAAGATGATGCATACCTTCAGCTTGTAATACCACTTATTAATGCAAACATTTCTGATGTTTTTTTTTGTTTGTTTTTGCTCATATCCGCATAATGCATTAATCCTAAGCCTTGCATTTGTTTTATTAGTTCAGCCATGTCCTCGTGAATAATGTATGTAAAGGAAAACTACCTGGCTGCCAACAGCTCCCCCTTAAGGGGAATCTGCAGCCAGCAACACTAAGCTGATGTTTGTGAATGTGTGTTTCATTCATCCTACCATTCATTCTATTCCATTAACATCTTTCTCTCACACTGACTCGTTGCCCTCTTATCTCGCTCATTTTTTCAGCAAGCCAACAACCCCCCTCATCTTTTTTCTTCCCTCACTCTGTCTCTCTACCACCCCTCTGTATCTCTCTCATTCATCACGGTAAGCTCCAGTGACAGGGGAGTGCTGCTTGGTGGCAGTCCGCTTAGTAGAGCCTGACGCACACAGCCTTGAAGACAGCCTTGCAAAATGAAAGTGAGAGAGAGAGAGAGAGAGAGGTGGTGGTGGTGGGGTGTTGGTGGTGGTGGTGGTAGATGTTGGGAGGAGGTTAGACCAATAGAGAGAGATGGAAAGAAAGACAACAAGGTCACATGCATTCCCAGTGGAGCTGTCATTGGCCAAGATGCTCCATACTGTGCGTATTTTGTGGGTGACCTTGGGAGCTATGCCCTTCTGTATGTGTATTTCGATTGTTGTAAGCCAACAGATGAGGACTTCATTGACTATTCCTATTTAAATATTTTAAATGTTAATTGTCTTTTCTCTTGAGGGTGTAAAAATTTAAACTCTTTAGAAACAACAAAAATAATCCTTTGTTTAGTCTGACTGCACAAACAAGCAAATGGGGAAAGTAATAAATGGTGATATTTTATAATTGAGGACTGAATATATAGTGAATATAAAATATTCAGTTTGTGTGTATGTGTGTGTGTGTGTGTGTCATGAATGAAGGTTCACCCATATAGGAGATAGTTAGTTGTTGTATCCTTTACAGTGAAAAAGATGATCAGTGTCTTAAACTTTGTAAAGCTATTTACTAAATTAAGAAAGTACAATCAGCAAAGTACTTTTGAAATAAGGCTGTCTATTGATGGTTTCAGGAAGAGCAGTGTTTTAAACCACCAGTCTGATTAATGGCAAAACGTGAAATAATCACAAAAATGCTAAATATTTCTGCATTTACATAGATACAACTTGTGTTGTTATTTTATTTTATAAAATTTTTGTTGTCAGCACAACTTTGAAACTAATGTATCTTAGGCCTCAGTCACATAGATCTAGAGACCTGTCAGCAACCATTTGGCAACCACTGGTTGCGAGGGAAAAACGTGTATTCCACAGCCAGTTGGAGAGTGGTTTTTAGAGGTTGATGGCAACTGCTAATGTGAAATTGCTTACAAAGAGTTACATGGTCCTGCACCAAACGCTTCCTTGTAATTAATTTGGTTGCTAGTAGGTTGATGTGGTCACCAATAGTTTACATGGAAGATACTGGCTTGTCTACAAGCACTCGCAAACTACTAACCAAGCAGTAGTGACACTGAAAAGTGTGATGCAAACCAGAAACAGAGACCATTCACCTAAAAGTTGAGCTTTTTGAAATGTGCTGGTTGCAGTGGTAAGGCACAATTTTTACTTTTCATTTATGTTTTTCATTTTTGGGTTTGCAACACATTTTTTCCAAGTTTCACTACAGCTCAGGGAGTAACTGATGTTTGCAGACAAGTTGGCAGCTTCCATTCAAACTATGGACAACCGCAGCAATCAGCTAGTGAGCGTAGCAATCTCTTCATGACCAATGTCACCTAGCAACAGCCAGCAACCTCCAGCAATCAGTCACAACTGGTTAGGCAATACACATTTTTCCCTAATGAGTCATAATTAGGTCTAGGCCTGTGTGACTGAGACCTTAATTGGAAGTATGCTTTGTGCATATGTTTTAGACAAGGGACATGAAAACTGAGCTTTGACAAATTGACAACTGTAATTTTTTAACCTAAACCTGACCAAGCAGTTTAAAGTGTAAAAATCATTCTTTTCCTGTTGGATTCGAATTGCATTTCCTGGTGTAAGAAATGACTGATGCCTCTGATCTCTATTTTTTGCTCCTTAAACTGGAAACAGTTCACTTTATATACATTGACACCGGTGACGTGCTGTGAGAAAGGCAAACAGGGACAATTATTCTGCAGAAAAATGTTTCCTATTAGCGTTAAATGGATTAATATTTCTGCTCCATATGTTTAAGGTTGAGCTAATTTTAAATACTTTATATCATGTTTGATATCCAGCATCATATTTTAGAAATCATATGTTTGTAGTGGCTGTCCTCTGAGGACCATGTATCTCTGAAAAAAACTGTTGTTCATGAGCTCAGAAACACAGGCCAACATCTTGATTTTTTTTTAAAGTATATTAAAATATATTGGTAACAAAAAAATCAGCTGAATTTAAAAGACTTGGCCTGTCTGTGACGTGGTTAACTCTCAATATCTACAGAGGGGATTAAAATATTAATAAAAAATGAAGGTGAAGTGTTGGGAAAACAGCTGAGCCTGCATCTGGTCAACTTGCCTGTTTTATTAGACCAGACATGGTCAGAGCTGCTGTCCCCTCTCCATCATCGTCAGAGCTTTCCTTGCTAATGTACTAAAGGAGTTATTGACAACTTTTTCACATTCCATCTTCTCTACATTACACACATTGGCCAAGGTGGTTAGTAAGAGGAAAGTCATCTGTTACGATGATAAATCACTGAAGCTTGTTTAGTTGCTAATGCTACCTGTGTTTCCACACAAAGTGCAGATCGTGACTGATCTCAGAGCAGTGAAAGCTGAGCCAGCAGCAGCTTGCCTCACATGCTGGTCTCCCATCAGTTTACCATCAAAGACCAGAGGTTTATCCACAATGCGCATGCACAAACCACCAGACAGGAAGGGAGACAGATCGCTTTACTTTAGTATGTTTTAATTTATATCTATTTTTAGATTTGACTTGTCCTGATGGAACGCCACTGATTGACACAAATGAACAGACCAAAGTTTCTGTTTACATAAATGAAAAAAGAAAAGAAAAAATAGTCAAGAAACAAAGAAATATTTCCTTTCTTATGTCATCCATTCCGTTCTTAGACCCTTCCCATAAATCTAATCAAATGAGTCAAGAAAGGGCAGAGAATTTTAGTTGATTATTTAAAATAACTAAAACAATTCATAAAAAGAAAGACATACCTATTTGTAACTTTCATATGTCACAGGTAAAAGGAATTCTGCAAGGTGTGTCCTTGATTATGAATCCTCCAGCCAGCCTCCTCTCTCCTCTTTCCTTCAGGTGCATTTTTAAGATTTAAGAATTGAGACATCCTTCAAGATGCCATACTGAGATTGATTTCTGTGTCACAGGGAGGAGAAGTACAGAGGACAGAGTAGACAAGGTGTCATAAAATAGAGAAATGAGGAAAAACTCATACTGTCTTACCCTGGCTGTACCATCTACTATTCATGTGTTTCTTTGTGTTTTCTTTCTGCTTTCTTGTTTTGTACATGTTTTCACTCTGTCTTTTTGTCCCATTGTTAATAAGTGGCATTCATGGGGCCTTCATCACTATTCCAACCAATTCTCACACCTGCGCCTCATCATTTTAACTCCAGCTGCACATCTACTTGGCATTTTTCAGTCATTCTTTGCAAGACTCTTCTGCATGCTACCATGGTAGTTACACTTAGACCTTGTTCTCTGCATAGTTTAAGTCTGCTCCTCTTGTCTTTTCCTCTGAACCAATTCAGCTCTCTTGTGTTTAGACCAGCCAACTCATTACCAGCCTGCCGAGTCAAGCTTCTACTGTTCAGCAGCATTCACCTGCCACACCACACTCACTGTGCCTTCGCCATCTGTCTCCCTGCCTGCTCTGCTCATCTTGGTCTGGTATTTCTCAGCCTCCTCAGCCTGAATGCTCCATCTCCAAAGACCCATCACATTGAGCAAACCCTATGTTTTGTTCATAACACATAACAAACAGTACATTACTGGAAAAAGTAATTAATCTCAGTTTGAGATTTAATGAACAGGTAATATGGGGATGTAAACAGAAGAGGAATAATTTTAGGATAATAGCTTTAATTAATGAACCCAAAACACATCTCAAAACTTTTTTGGGTGCTTGAGGATCAAGTATTTGTCATGCTGCCTGGACTTTCTGTTTCCAAAATAATGGTCAGTTTTTGTTTATGCCACTCTGTTTTAAAGTCTGCATTTGGGTCTGTATTCATTACTCCACACTCCACCTCAACATATGACAGTATTGCTGACTGTCATGGACTTTCCTCCACAGTTAACTAATCTCAACATTTCTGGGTAAACCTGAAAACTGAAAACCCAAACATTCCTGGCATACAGAGTTTTTTATCACTATCTAATCATGCTGGAATTACATGGGTCATCAGGTTATGCACAATGTGGAACCCATGCCAGCTAGAGTAGATGTTATCTTTAAAGAAAAACATGGGGCAACAAAAAATGCTGAACCAGTCTGATGTTTATCTACATTTTTTATAGATTTTGCTTTTTACACTTGAATTATGGAATAGGAATAGATGAGGCATTTGCTTATCTCCTATTTATGTAAAGAGCAGAGATGAAACCTACTCAGTTATTGCTGGTGCAATCAGATTTGTAAAGTTCTGTTAGTGTTGTCACATATATTCTGAGCAGCACTGAAAAAACATGCTTAGTTTGCATTCTTTAACGATAAAGCCAAGGTTATCTGAGAGTATACAATAAAACATCCAAGGAATAACTGGCTTGTTGGATTGTTTTTAATAAGAGTGGTCAGTTTTTCTACTATGAAGTCAATATATAGGGTTGTTTCTAAGTGGTGATAATTCTGTTTACCCTCAGGGATTAGGGGAGAGGTGAAAAAAAAGATTGATTCTAGAACACCTACAATGTTGCAGTATTTACAGGAGTTTAGTGTAGTGAATGGAGTTGATGATACTCATGGGAATGGATAAAACTACATCTATTAAATTTAAAGCATATTCCTTATAGGAAAAATATTGTAGTATAAGAGTTATATTGTGCTATAAGACAACACTGTTCACACATAGAAAGACATCCAGGCCTGAGGTGTGCTTCCTCTTGCTTGATGTAGAATCATATCTTGAGAATTAATTCCCATTCAGATTCAGTGTTAAAAATTTGAGGTAGAAAAAAACTGATATAAACAGAATCTCTGCACACAGCATTTGAGAAAAAAGCAGCAATATATGTTAAACATTGTCTTTGGTATAGGTCAAGTTTATTTATATAGCACATTTAAAACAACCAGAGTTGACCAAAGTGCTTCACAGGCAGCAAAAAAACAAAAAACAAAGCATATTAATTCAAGATGTCAAGGTTTAGTTCGAATTAAAGGCCAGAGAGTAGAAATGAGTCTGGAGCAACAATTTAAAAGTAGAAACTTTTTGGGCAGTTCTAATATAAAATGGTAATGCATTCCAGAGACTGGGCAACAATTGAAAAAGCTTGGTCCCCTCTCTTTTTTCAATTCAATTCAATTTTATTTATATAGCGCCAAATTACAACAACAGTCGCCTCAAGGCGCTTTATATTGTATGGTAAAGACCCTACAATAATACAGAGAGAAGAGAACCCCAACAATCAGACGATCCCCTATGAGCAAGCACTTGGTGACAGTGGGAAGGAAAAACTCCCTTTTAACAGGAAGAAACCTCCGGCAGAACCAGGCTCAGGGAGGGGCAGCCATCTACCGTGACCAGTTCGGGGTGAGGGGAGGAAGACAAAGACATGCTGTGGAAGAGAGCCAGAGATTAATAATAAACTCATGAAGACTTTTTAAGTCTAGATCATGAAATATTGAGGATCAACTGATTAGCAGACCTCAAGGCTCTGACAGGATTGTGAATATGAATAAGATCAGACAAATACAGTGGTGCCAGCTCATTTAGAATCTTAAAAATAATTAAAATCTTTAAATTAATCCTAAAATTGACAGGAAGTCAATGAAGTGAGGCTAAAACTGGAGTGTACTGTATATATTATAATATGTAACATATAATATGTTCACTTCGAATATGTACTTCGAATGAATGCCCTTTCCAGTTAAACCTAAACCTTCTTGAATAGTTGTAAACAACTGTTTTTGCATCTGCAAACTGAATTACTTCAAGGAAATCATTTGGCTTCCATTAGATTACTGTAATCTTTTCATAAGTAATACATTGCTTGAAACTTGGTGGTTACATTCAGAGGAAACTAATGTTTACACAACAAGGCCAGTCATCGCTTGGTTTGCCACTTTTGTTAGTGAAATCAAGGTCGACAGAGAGAATATCCATCACCTCACTTGGCCAAAACATAGAGAAAAAAAGAAAAAAAAAACCTCTTTAAAACATTCAATTAGAACATTTCTTACATGTCATTCCCATGCCCCAAAAAGGCAGGACTGTTATGAAGTAACAGTAACAGTAGGCTTGCGCTATTACTGTTTGTAAATTTATGAATGTTTACTTTGCAAAAGATCAGCTTTGGGTTTGTTTGAGTATGTTAATAAGAAGATTTTTTTCTCACAAATAAAAGCTTTGCAAAGTCAGATGTGAGAAAGAATAGCTCCCAGAGATCATTGGAAGCAAAGGAAAATGGAGTAAAACAAAGGAAAGGATATTAATTGGAAAGCGATAAGGACTGGATGCTTGTGTGCTTTACAGATTAAAAGTGGATGAACAACTTGATGAGAAATTAGGATTTCCTGACAGGAGGAAAAATGTGTGAATAGTGGAGGAAAGGTATGGAGGAAAGGAAGAAAGGCAAGTGGAGACATAATGTAAGATGAAAAAAGAAATAAATCAAATGTGAGAGATTGAGACACAAAAGAAATTCATGCATGGCTGCAGAGGGGAGGGGATGGACATGGAGAGGTGGCCACAAGCAAAATGAAATAGCAAAGTTTGCTGTTTCTGCACCTAGGGAATATGAGAAAAATATGAGCTGTGGCTAGTGGGAAAGGTAATGAGACAGGTAGAGAAAGGGCAGTGAAATTCAATATTTAATAAAGGATTCATTTAAAAGAAAGCAGCCAGTCAGAAGCTATAAAAGATTCTTATGTTACCTGATTAGGATGAATATTATACTGGAGCACTGAACTTGACATTGCTGACATTTAAAACTTTACTTCTGACATCTTTCTCCTGTATTTACCCTTTTCTTTATAAATTATTTCAGGAAATCATCACAAATTCCTGACAGCATGGTGATGCAAAAAAAAAAAAAAAAGAATTTGGTTTTTTTTTATTTTTGGAGG
>VUQS01031847.1:0-10999 GCA_015108495.1 Heterochromis multidens | reverse complement strand
TATATTGTAGGGTTTTTACCTACGATATAAAGCGCCTTGAGGCGACTTTTGTTGTGATTTGGCGCTATATAAATAAAATTGAATTGAATTGAAATTGAATTAACTCATACCACCTACCTCAACATTGGTGATGACCAAGCACACCGCCCCTGAACAGAAGCAGCTTACTTTAGCAGGATACTGTGACCCACCACACATCAAAAATTTTCATTAAAGGCTCAAGGAACATGACAAAGAACCCAGGGCCCTTGATTTACATACATGGGATTTGCTAGAACAAACATGCTCAACAGAGCCCCCACCCTGCAACCCAGAGAATCTCCTGCCAGTATCCTATGCTAATGGTCCCATATCCATAACCCGGTGGTTCAGAGCTTTGTTGATGGACAAGGCAGACCTACACAATCTTAGGCTGATGTGTATATGAGCAATGAGTTGTATTTTCTAATAGGGGTGTAACAATTATCCAAAATTACTGTGTGGTTTGTACCAAAATTTTTGGTTTTATAGGGTATAAAAAATAAAGAATAGGTCATATAACTTTTGTTTTTAAACTTACATTTTCTTAGAGATTTAACCTGTGTGATTACACTGTACAGTTCATTAAATAGGAAGGTTTTGTGTGGATATTAAGTAGAAATTTGTAACCAACATGTAAGAATGATGTTCCAGTCCCTCAGACTGCAACAGGGACAATTTAGTGGAAGCAGTAATGTGGAAGTTAGTTGGAGTGAAATCGAATGGTTTTACTGGGTGGGCGATGATAGAAGGCCCCTTCACCATCTTCACCTGACTGACTGAGGAAATTAGTCATTCTCTTTCTGTCATTGTAGTGACCCCCTCGTTTTTTGCTCTTTTTGAGAGAACAAAGCAGACTCATGTTAGACAGAAAGCAGATGTGTTAGATAGTTATGTTACCCCTGCTCCAACTCCCATCTTACTTTTACAGATAACATATTTTGTTGTTGCCCTTGATAAATGTTCTCCCCTTGGGAGATGTCAGAAATTAACTTTATCTGGTCTTTAATTAGGGTACATGTGCTTTGGTGCATCTCTCACACACCCCTAAACCCTTACTGCACCCTCCCCAGCCCAGCCCTAACACTGTCATTTTCAAAGCTATTTTAAGACAATGTGTGATTATCTGTGACATTGCTTGACATGTGCCTCAAGGCTGTCTCTCTCTTCACTATCTCAGCTCTCTTCCTCTGTCTCCCTCTCTTTTTCTTTCTGTCTTTCTCTAATCAAAAAGCCAAACCATGCAGACAGCTCAGAGCAAATAACAAGTCACTCCCCGTGGATGTTTGAAGATGACGGCGCGACCGGAGCAGTGAGGGAGAAAATACACTGTGATCGTTCTCAGTCTTGAAGCCAACAGAATATTACAATCCATATTTCTGCACGAGTATTATTCATCTAATCATGTATTTGTTTTATTGTTTGTTTATTGTATAGATTTATAGACAGGTTTATAGATATAATGTTGAAATTAAAAAAAAACAAAAAACTTTGACATGCTAACAATCACCTGAAAGCCAAGATTTTTTTTTTTTTATTATTTTGAAGTATATTTTATTATTGGGGTGAGGGGCATGTGTCAATATGAGGTGAATACACCATTTATATAGACTTCTGAAGGCATTTTCATTACTACAAAGTGATTTTCTTTTTTTTTCCTTTCCTCTTCTTCTCATATAAATAATGCAAAGTTTCTAATTTTGTTTGGAATATCATATTTGTATGTCATAACAAATGGAAAGTGTGCAAATTCTCATAAGTAACGAGAGAAGCAGGAGTACATGTGTCTGCAATAGACAGACACATGTATCTATATATATGAATGTGTAACTTATGTAATGCAACGGAAGATATTTAACCGTAGTTTGTCTTTTTTGCAACCTTTCCAATAACCTGGTGATCAGTTTTAGTAGGAAGTATCACCTAAAACTAACAATTTCACTTATGATTCATTTTGTCAAACATTTGTATTTCTTAGGTTATCTGATTCCACGTGTCTTTTCAGTTTTTTGTCATGCAGATAAAATATGATGATAGAGAATGTTTTAAGTGTACAATATTCAACTCTGCAACTGGAACAAATTCAGCATTTATATGAATGCAGGTTTAGATGGCAGGCAGTGAAACATTGATGAAATTACCAATCTACCTTCCCTCAGAATGTTGCCCATGTATCATAGCCAGAGCAAATACCAAATAATTACATAATTAATCAGATCATGTATGTTTCCCTTCCCTTCCTTCATTTTTGTTCCTTTGTACAAGAGTCAAATGCATGTAATCACTTGTTCTGTAATGTAATCTGATCAGGGCCATGTAATTCTTCATTTTCCAACAGCTCCCTGGAGCATCGGATCTGAGAGGGAGATGAATGTGGCTGAGTCTGGCCCTCCTCTCTCTGTGTCTCTGCTTTTCTTTCTCTAAATGTGACTTCCTCTGTGTGGTTAACCGCTTGGCCGTGGAGCTGCTGGAAGCTGCATCTCCAGCCATAAGACATTATCTCTCCTTCTCACTTGTCTCTCCATCTATCTATCCATCCATCGGCTTCCCTGTTCTCGTCCTTATCCTGCCCTCCTCATCTTTTCTGACCTGTCCTCTTTCTTTTCTTAAACCCTTGTTTCTCCTCTCGTTTTCCTTTCCCATCTCTTCCTCCTCCTCTCTCCCTCCAGTGGCGACACCAACCATCAGGTCCCATCTATCTGTGTGTACGTCAGCAATTAGAGCGTTGTGGCAGCCAAATGCCAGCCATGTCCCCAAGCTACATACACACACACACACTCTCAAAGGCTGTGCCCTGACAAAACAGCAAGAGAACAAATCACACCATAATTTATACTCTCGCTGCGCTAAAATCTCATTATATTACAGACATATGGATTTGGCGGCATGCACGGCTGGGGAGCCAGTGCAATAAATTCCACCAATCGTAAATTATTAAAGGAAAGATAGAAATGACCGTCGCCTGTCCAGATTAGCTCTAAATCACACTCAAACATGGTTTGTTTAAGGAATTAAGTCCCATGCGGTGCTAAAGGACATTACAGGGTATTTCTTAAGTCACTGGGTGGTAGGGAGGGTCAAGTATGAGCTGCCTTAAAATATCAAAGGATTATGGGTTCAAACCATAAAATACAGAAGGGCTCCCTACTATGTAGCCTTGTCTTCATCTGTTGATAGACCAACCAGATCCCAAAAAAAAAGATGCAACATGCCTTCACAACAGCACCTTTTCCCACCTATTTTCTGTGTTTTACCATTTAAATTGAGTGTCTGATAGTCGAGCCAACAAGCAACACAAACAAAGGCAGAGCGCAGCTTGTCTCACACCCTCTCCACTCCTCTCGCATCAGTCTAGCCTGCCTCTTCTAGAGCTTTAAAAAAAAAGTGGAATTCAATTTAAGGATAAACCCGGCCAAGCCGAGGTGAAAGCAGGTTGCGAGAGGGCAGTCCTGGCCCTCTGCTGTCAGCTTGGCTTTTCATTATCACTCGGAGATGTCAGGGGTTTCATAACACCAAAACATGACTCAGTTCAGACGGATACTAAGAAATCTGCTGAGAAAAGAATGAGCCCTGATGTTAACCTAACCTGTGTCTAGTAACATGTAGAATTGCTGTAGAATTTGGGAGTTCAAGCAGATACTTTTCTAATGTTTTAATCCACCAATCTTGCCCAGAGTTTCTATGATCATGTTAAGGATGCAGACTCTTACTAATTAAAATACTAGTTATCACATATTGGTTATTGAAATAAAATTTCACAAAGTCTTCTAGCAGTTCTTGAAGTGACCTTGACTCAGGTGGTTATCCATCAGTGACCAGGTGGTGATTCAGTCCCAGAGCTCTCCATGTGCCCATGTTGAACCCCAAGTTGTTCCTAATGACAGGTTGCTTAGCAGCCCAATGCGGTGAGTGTGGTTGTGTGTGTATGAATACATGAGAAACACATTTTAAAGCACTTTGTAGAGCCACTAAGATTAAAAGGTGCTGTATACCATTTGTTAAAACTGTGACTCTCTCTCTCTGGGAGCACTAGGGAAATGGTTTGACGCTGTTATAGAGCCACAGTCCACACAGGTATGGGGTTGGATGGGAGCGTCAACAAAACAGATGACCACAGTTCATGACAAGAAACTCCCTAACAGCTTAATCTATCCAGTAATCTTTCTCAAAGGAGCACATGCTGCACATGCTAAACACGATTTAAACCTTTGTATCGTGATCAAGTTTAATTAAATTATATCATTTTGCTGACAGGGGTCATTTAAGTTGATCTAATAAGAAACACTAGAATTTGTCGCTGTCTCTGGTCCAAATTTGCAGCAAAGAGACACCCTCAATGAAGAAAAAAAACAAAACAGCTAATTTAAAGTTAGTCAAACACTAGTTACAAGGAAATTGTTTAGAGTGATGTCATGTTCAGCTAAATGTGGGGGGAAAGAAGCCGCACAGATGCCTCAGCAATGAAACAGGTGCAGGTGAATCAAAGTGCTTCCGAGTCAATACACACAGAGGCGGCATTTAAAAACATCAGGGGGGTGGGACTTAAGGGTGGCATTAGACTTTGAATGGAGGGGGATCTAATACATGGATGGCCCTCTTCCTCAGTCAGCCCATTGACTCCAAACTGAGCCTATTAGCAAGACAACACATCACTAATGGCACTGCTACTGCTGCTGCTGCCCCTCATCTGTATGGAGACCACCCAGCACACACACACAAAACCCTTTTCCCACGCTATTGTTACCTAAAACATCAGTATATTATAGCGTGAAAATCAGATCAAAGTGTGAGTTCCATTGACAATCCACAGCGCTCTGACTAAATGTATTTGTGGCCATGTATGAAGACCTGAAGAAGAAGAGGGCCTAATTTGCACGAGTTGTTAAATGTTTTAACTTTGTTAATCTTATGCCGGCCTTACACCAGAAATCTTGACTTGCTGCTTGAATTCTTGTTCTGGAGTAGCTTATGTCTTTAATGTTGATGTGAGAAAAACATGTATAATATTGAGGGTCCCTTCTTGCAGGAAAGAAATTAGTCATATATCTCGAGTCTCCTTTTACTTGATTTATTTGTGGTATATTAAGGATGAGTAGGATTTCTTCTGTGATAGTTCTGTATGCCAGGAATTGTGATATGTATTGAAAAACAAAATTTTGTTTCCCCCCTTTTGTGTCAGTACACTTATAAAATTTTATAAAAATGCATTTTTTAATTCACACTCCTTCATGTTTTTTGTTGAAGGTGTCACAAAGTGATTTAATATTTACCATATGTAATTTTCCCCACATTTGCACTTTTTAAATCTAACAGTTAAAATGCACTGGTGCCACAGCAGCACAACTGGCACAAAATGAGTTACAATAGAAGACAAGTGTCTAAAGCAGTCTGTAATATTGGTCAATTCCACGTCTGACCAGCAGAGGAGTGTAGTGGAGAAGGAGACACGGGACATGAAAGCTCCTTCTCTGTCTTTCACTCAGTCCAGCGCTAATAACATGCACTCCAATAGACTCTAGTTAAAACAGGTGATGGATACCAGATACCTGTTAAAAAAAAAAAACATATAAAAAGACATAAATTGCAGAAATAAATTTTTAAAAATCCTTAAAAACGTGGTTTACTTAGCTGAATTTAATGAATTTCGTACTGTTAAATGTATGACTTTAAGTAATATGTTCTCAACTAAATGAATATATATATATATATATATATATATATATATATATATATATATATATATATATATATATATATATATATATATATATATATAGTCATCCGACTTGTAAACATCCTGCAGGTTTGGTTGATCGTGGCTGGGACTCAGCTCACAGGTTTAGTGAACTTCCTTCTGTCTGACTAACTTGAGTCTCTAGTGCGCACTTTATAAGAGTGTGTAGTAGTCCACCTCTTTTTGTTAAGAGGTGGACTTCATTGGCTTTATGGCAAATAGAGGTCTCTCCAACTGGTGAAAGAGAAAAACAGAGAGAGAGAGAGAGAGAGAGAGAGAGAGAAGGGGGATAATTCATTCACTTTGCGCACAAAGCGCAGTGGAAATCACCCAGGGGAACGAAACACCAGACAGAGGGGAGAGGCAAAAGGGGACGATGGGATAGTGTGGTGTTGAGAAACAGTCTCCACACATGCACACGGTCGGACATTAGTAGAATGTGCATTCGAGGCCTTAATTACGTTTTATTTTTGTGGAAATAAAAGGCGAAACCCCGATTTTGGTTAGATTGACTTGAAGTGGCAGAAGTGTTCTGTCTGTAATGGGTAAATCTTGCGAAACACACATTACGTTTTTTTTGGGATATTAACACTTTTAGGTTACTAAAAAATCCCCTTCCTTCGTTCCCAAGAATGGGGATTTTCTTATCTTTATGTTTAAGGAAGAAAGAAAGACCAGAGTAAAGGCCATGTACTATAAACATCTCGTATCAAAATGGCGCAGTAACGATTATTTAGTAAAAGTGTTTAGTTTTTTACCCGAAAAAGAGCAGAGAGATGGACCGTCTGTGTGTTCGTCAGTCATTTAGCGACCCGAGCGCTGCGCGGCAGCACTGCACCTCGGAGCGCACTGGACCCTGGACACCCCCTCCCTCCCCCCGTCTTCCCCATCCACCCCCGCACTCCCTGCTCAGCCTCGCTCAGCCCAGCTCTAGCCTCACACACGTCGCTATTGAGCACCCCCCCACACACAACACACCCTCCACCCCACACACACACACACACACACACACACTCACACCACCCTCCCCCCTCACGCCACCACTGCCTGCCACTGTCTCTGCGATCCTGCGCTCTCTCGCCGGCTTCAGTCCTCTTTCTCGCACTGATCGTCCCTCTCGGTGTTTCAGCAGAGGGGCTGCACGCGCGATTGCGCTATTGATACCCACTTTACAGTGTGTCTGTGGAAAGTCAGCCTCTCTCTCTCTCCCTCCCTCGCGTTCCTCTCCTCCTCTCTGGCTGCGCTTTGGTAAACTAACAGGGAGGTGTTAACTACTTTTGCTTGTCCAAAGCGCCTCCCGTTATCTCCGGCGCTGCTGCGCAAGAGCCACAGGGGCCAGTGCTGCTGATATTCTATCCACAGAAAAGTTTTCAGGTTTTGTGAGGATAAAAAAAAACAGAAGCCGGAAACCGAGGAGTCGTCTTTATGAAAAGCGGATTCTGCCACGGCAAGGTGAGTTATACTGAGTGTCTTTTTTGTTGTTGTTGTTGTCGTCGTTGGGTTTGAAGCTTATACAGTTTGTGCTTCCACACCTTTCCGCCGCTTCTTTCTGCTTTGGAAGCGCATTTCGAGTCGGGAAACTTTTTCGGGGATTGTGCGCTGTAGTTGCTGCGCGAGGACATTTCCACGCGTGGAAAAAAAATAGAAAAAAAAATCTCCTTCGGTCTGTCTTCGCTTGGACACCGAGTTATATGGTTGTGCGCGTGAATGCGTGTGCGTTTATATTTGTTTGTCTCTTTATGTATGCGCGCGTGCGTGCGTATGCGAGGTTCCCAAACAAGAAAGAGGATTCTTTAAAGCACTTGGATTATTTAGTGCGTGTGTCGATGACATTATGCATACATTACCATCACCAAACATGACTACATTACAAGTATACTCACTGTCTCACGCCGCAACCAATGGTTCAACTTTTTAGAA
Source organism: Heterochromis multidens (assembly GCA_015108495.1). NCBI lineage: Eukaryota > Metazoa > Chordata > Actinopteri > Cichliformes > Cichlidae > Heterochromis > Heterochromis multidens. The sequence goes on along the minus strand of VUQS01031847.1, from coordinate 3,327 downwards.
CTTTAAATATTGGTACTGCCATTACTTTAGATAAAGACGGATCACAGCTAATCGAGCCACCTAATTTATCGCCAAACCCTTAAGTCAGAGAAATGAAAATCAGATTTTAGAATCTTATTATTTCTGCTGCTCCGCTGGGACTCTTTTGTCATATTAACCAGCAATTATAAACGTCAGACGTAGGTCTGATGTGAATATATTTATTTAAAAGTTAAGTTTTAGTTCTTCTCATGAAGGCAGCAGGGGTTATAGCTCTCTGAATACCTCCATCGGCGGTTTTCAGTGAAAGTTACTGTTGCTTTGGAGCACTAACGCTCGTAATGATGAGGGCATGGGGCTTAAACGGCAGCATATTGGCTCCTTTAGCTGGGGTTTAATAAACACTCACATCAGTCAGATTTTAATGCATCACAAAGCGCAGAGAGGAATTTATGAAGGACTTCTGTTCCACAGCTTTGGGATCACTCATCGTTAAAAACTATCTGGCACTTTAGTATTGAAATTTGAACTCGTATTTATATCGATATTGGTGCGATTATCAATTAAAACAATACAATTACAGAATAATTATATTAAAAAAAACAAAAAATAAAAATAAAGAAACAATAGGAGAATGAAGACGCGGAGGTGTTTTTGCATTTAATCCTATCACCTATGAGCGGTTTTAAAAAATAAGTCCTCTTAAAATGAATCTCTCAAAGAAACAGACGGAGTAAATTAAGAAATAAAAAGTGCCACCCTCTGCAAAGCATGCCTGTGCACACACACACACACGGGCCTAAATTCAGTTGGAAAACACCTGTTAACTAAGGAGCAACTACCATTTACATCCGCCTCCCTAAACTAAATATGCAGCACCCAGTCAGTGGAAGTCCCGGGGGCCTTCCAGCTTCATGGCCGAGCACACAGAGGGAAAATACAGATTCACTTAAGCGGCAGCTCCCGCTGATGCTGCGTTAGTATTATGAAATACCACATGTCCAACATTCTTCTGTGCTTCATCAGGGGGAAAAATTATTCTTCCCGGAAACTTAAACGTTTCTTTTATTTAACTATCATTTTTTCGGCCAACAAATGTCACGCCTGTATAGTTTGTGTAGGTTGTGTGTTGTCCCTTTTTTTCTATTCACTTTAGGCTTGACGAGTGGCATTTTAGTTGTTCCCATTTCTCTAAATGAATAAGGACTCAGGCAATAAAACAGTGGCGTAAGTCTTTGGATAACAGCTCGTGGTAATAGTTGGAGAAATATTTTCTAACTTTTGCTCACACCTCTATTTATTATTTATTTATTTCGCTGTTTGCTGGCCTTGTCCTAATCACATCCAACCAGTACTTCTTAATATTAATTTTTTTTTTTTTTTTAAAACACGGACTTCACAGAAGCAAACAACTGAGCGCTTGAGCACGCGCCCGCATCCACGCGCATTACCGCACAAAGACTGAACGCTTCGAAGAGGGAATAATAAAATTAGGAGTCTGGGAAAAATGCGGCACACCTATTAGCAGTAATTTCCAAGTTAAAAAGTCCCCTCAGTGCCAGCAATAAATAGCGCGTAAAAACGCACTTTGGAGCAAAGGTGCGTTCGAGGCGGGTCATTGAACTCACGGCAGTGATGATTGAATTATAGCCCCTCCAAAAATCAGAAACTCTGCTCCGGGTCCAGATCCAGTGATCTGGTGAATCACTTTCGATTGATTTTATTGATTGTCAGATCAACCAGCCCTGACTTCTAACGAGCAGCCGAACCTTTTTCATTTTCCAACCAAATACATCAGCAGGCAATAATTATCTTTTAAACGGCAACATGTGCTACTGACATATTATGTCCATACAGTCATATAGATGAACAGTGTTTTATAGCCGAGCCTTTCTCTGCGGAGAGAACTTACAATTTTGTCATTTATTTGTTATTTACCGATTAAGGAAAAAGCCCATTTTATCCATATACAGTAATATAATGTCTCCAGTAAAACCTCTGATGCATGTCTCTTTCCTCTCGCCATATCAATGTATTATTGTATAATGTTTCAAATCACTAAAAATGCAAAGTTGATGTCTATGCATTTACTGTTTCTTTAATTTTTGTGTAGGTGGGGTGCCAGTTTTATAAAAATAATAATAATAATAATAATCTCCAAATCAGAGTTAAATTCTTACATTTTAAATGAGACACTTATAATAATTTATCAAACTTATTTCATATTGCAAGTGTTATTAATTCAAGGCTATTTTTTGTCAAGCTTCTGTTGCTTTAATTGGCTCTTTTTTGAATTTAGGCAATTTAAAGTTGCATTTTTTTATCTACATACTCATCATTATTTGTTATTATTTATTTATTTTTAATTAAGCGTGCCTTATATACGTATAAATGCTGTCAGGCACAGTAATGCACCACAGTGCACACGTTTATATATCATTTCATTATTTTGTGCTGCAGTTTTCAGATCAGCCTTATTCACACGTGAGAGATTTATAGGCTGCCGCTTATTTCTCGTGTGATTTGAATTAAATTCGTTTGTTTCACATTCAAATTGAAATGCGTAAGGAATACTTCGTATATTTGTTTCTCTCTGAGATTAATTTTTAGCCTTTTTTTTTCTTCATTTGTAACTTTTTTGTGCTCTCCGTTATTAAATTTGGAGAATGTGCGTCGCATCGCTGAGAATAACGTTGATTTTATTTATTCAAAAATATGAATTGATTTATTTGTTTTTTAGCAAAATAACAAAACCTAAATTTGTAATTTAAAGTATCAGAATACTTCATTTTGTTATTTATTCACTTGGGCCTCACCTTTCTCTCTCACTCCCCCTTTTCGCCTTTCCTACATAAAAAGTCTGTAGGCGCACAAAAGAGGAGGAAAAGTGTCGAGGTTGGAGGAAACATAGCGAAAGATGATTTATTTGTCAGCGCTTTTGATTCTACCCCTCCTCCTACCACCTTTGTGTTTCTCTCCCTCAACAGTCTGTTGTTAATGCTCGCCATTGATCTCGTTTGCTCCCCTCTTTGCGCAGCGAAAAGTGAACTAAAATTAATGTCCATTTCACACCTCTCTCCCGGATCGATGGCTGTAAGGGAGAGGAAGTTTATTTCAATTTGGATCCAGAGAAGCGCCAAGGTTCGAAATAAAAGGAAATCCTTCCGCCTGCTTAATCATCAGGAAACCAGTTAAACTTTTGCTTTTACCGCGGCGCCGATGATCGTCGCTCACACAACTCACATTCATCAGATGAAGATGCTGACGCGTTTATCATTGTATGAAAAGCATTTCTGCTGCTTTCCGTGTTTTGTTTACCACCGTCTCTCTGGGGGATTAGAGTAATTA
>VUQS01031845.1:24846-44719 GCA_015108495.1 Heterochromis multidens | reverse complement strand
GGATGCCTGTGCTGGCATTTCTCCTGCGGTATTGCTATCAGTGTGTGAAGAGTGGGAGAAGAGGGTTGCATTGACAATCCAACACAATGGGCAGCACATTGAACACATTTTATAAGTGGTCAGAAACTTGTAAATAACTCATGAAAGAATAAAGTTACGTTGGAACCAAGCACACCATTGTTTTTCTTGTGACATTACCAATAAGTTTGATGTGTCACATGGCCCTCTTCCTATTGAAAAAACAAAAGTTGTATCCAAGATGGCCGACTTCTAAATGGCCACCATGGTCACCACCCATCTTGGGGAGTTTGCCCCCTCACATATACTAATGTGCCACAAACAGGACTTTAATATCACCAACCATTCCCATGTTATTACGGTGTATCCATATAAATGGCCCACCCTGTATAATGAACATCAACCTACACAGCAATACAAGGACATGCAGTTTTCCCTTGTTCTCTCTTCATATCTAATTCTCTCTCTTTCTTCTTCTGTTTTACAGTGATTTGCCTCGCTCTCTGATCTCAGCCAGGATTACGTCCAAGTATCTCACCCTTACCACACACAATTACCACACTGGGCTAAACATACCGCCCACAAGGTACAGTATCCATCAAAGGCCTTCCATACTCTCCCCAACCCTCATTCCCTGTGATGTCTTTCTCTCTCCATTATTACTATATCTCATTCACACACTCTGGCTGCCTGCCTCTTCCACTACTCACTCATGTCTTCTATACACTTTTTCTCCCTTGTGATACTTCAGGTGATGTGAGATAAGAGCTTCTATTTCATAAGATAGGAAAGACGATAAAATGGCGTCATTATCAGTGAGGCACTGCATATTAAAAGTGTACACATGTCCATTACCTAATGTTTTCTTGAAAAGAAATATATATAAAAATGTGCATACAAGTTGTCCACAACTGAAATCCAAACAAGACAGACAGTCAGATAGAAGCAGCAGACAGTCAGCAACGGTGTTCCAAACCAGCTCAGAGTGTGTGAAAGGTGTTGATTTAGCTGTAGGAAGGAGGATTAAATGGCTCATTGGTGGAGCTAGGAGGGGAGAAGGTGCGAAGCAATTGGCCCTCCCTCTTTCCTGGTTTCTCTTTCTCTCCCTCCCTCTTTTCCTTCCCTCTGCCAGGAGAAAAGGCCATTGGGGCTGAACAAACAAATCACATGGCCATCAAACACTACTCACCACTGCTGCTCTGGGACTTCATTCAGACAGCATTTTACTGGTCTCTGCAGTGTGCTCATACACACATCCAAAAAGGAGAACACACACACGCATGCATACAAGCACACACACTTCTGACTATCCCCATCAACATGACAGTGGTTTTACAAGTCCCCATAGTGTGAGGTCTCTTATTCCCCAAGTAGCACTAGAACAACATCAGCAGTAAAAGCAGAGGGAAAAGCGGAAGGAAGGACAATTCAACTACTGAACTGCTGGTGCTCAGTATTGCAGGGAGAGTTGTCAATAAAGCTCATAAAAAAGGTTGTGAAAGTTGTAACTGTGTTTTGTAATGGGAAGTTGGTGTCAACTCTCTTTAAAGTTATGGCCCATTTAAAGAGAAGTGTGCTTAAATGTGACAAGGATGCACCTTGCAGGACATCTAAAATTGATGGGGAAAACTGAAAATGGTCGTTACTTTTGGAGCTGCAGTCGTGTTTGTGCGTGTGTGGTTTTGTAGGGTGTGTGTGGTATGACAACCTGCCGGTAACAGAAACCTTAGGCTGGCATTTTCTTTTTAAAAATGAAACTTTCACTTTCATGTTCGCTCCCTCGCCCCTCGGTTAGCCACTAAATGTCACTCTCCCCTCTTTAAAACAAACAAAGCCAGCTGAGTCTAGCATTAGCTGCTATTTGAAATGGCTCAGAGCCTTTAGAAGGAGCCCCTACAATCCTTTATAAAGTGTATCATGCACAAAACACACACCAACACCCCATTAGTTTTAAAAATCAGATGGAAAATATCAAAGAAAATCTCTGACTTGACTGGATAATCACAGCCGTTGGATATTAAAGGCCTGCCATGGTATTATGGAGGGATGTGGGAGAGGCTGAGGGAGACACAGATAGTGGTAGAGCAAGAAAGGGACACAGTGGGAGAGAGAGACAGAGAGCAAAGGGCATAGACTTTGGTTTTGAGCTACGCTAAATACCATCTACCTCCAAACCACACGTGACATGGAGCTATCGCCAAAGATAAGTCTTCAGTGTCAAACTGTCTTAACATAATCACAAGGAGCTTAAATGAGTTCTTTTGCCATTGGTTTATGAAAATGTATTTCAGTAACCACTGTGTTTCATCAGTTGTTTTGGGGAGTTCTGGAAAGCTGAAAACAGGATATTTTATTACTATTATTTCTTAAATTTATGTGATTTTTCTATTAGCTCCTGATTAGCTCCTATCGACTTGAACATACACGGCTGCCACAGTGCACTATAATGATGCTCTACAACTTATTCTCTCCAAGTGAGAATGTTCGCAGTTTGCATAATCTGGTTTAAAAAAAAAAATAAAAAAAAAAAATTCAAAGGCTAAAAGATCCTTTCATCACTAAAGCTTACTGTATCTCATATAAGAAAGCCAATAAAAACAAACTGTGTGGTCAGAGTTCTGATATTGATATTTCATTGATTCATGAGATCAGTTAATGCAATAATTAACATATTAAAAAACATTAGGCCATTAGGCCTAGATAGCTGCTGGATGACAATGATTGGAACAGTTAATTCAATCATTTTTATAGTTAATTAATTAATTAGTTAAGTTAAACGGTAAAGATGAATGGCATCAATTTTTTTAAAAAGAGCTAAAAATGTAAAAGGTTACTATGATTAAATACTGATAAAAAGTTACTTGGCATATAGTGTGTAACACACATTGGTCTAATTTATATAAGCTGGCTTATCCTAATGCAAACTAAAACCAGAATTTATAACACTGATGCAACATCGTGCCATTTTCTCTTTTATCCACATGAGTACTGTTTTATCATATGACTTGTGACTGTCCTTTATTTGTCTTACTAGGGAAGTGGGCTTGCAACTCATTTATTTAGAGAAATGGCTTAACTATTGGCTTGCAGTCTGCAATATAGTATTTGACTGATAACAAGATATTAAGACAGTTTGGGCGTAATTTTCAGGATAGGAATATTAATGTGTTTTTTCCCCTTTGCTGTGTAAGGTCATGAATTATGCATAGTGTCAGTCCAATATTATAATTGTATGGATAGTTATAGATTAATAAGATATGCAAACGTGCCACAATAAAAACACTGCTTACATAACCTTTAATGAGCCACACAACTGAGCAGTGCACACACATACACGTCATAGGTCCTTTCCCATCCTTAAAAAAAATAACATCATAACCCTTGCACATTAAGATTTGCAAGTCATCTTGGGGTCTAGAAAATTTGGAGATTGTTATATTACCTTTTCACCCAGAAAATTGGACAACAAATAAATAATTAATGACTTGGAAGTAATTAAGATTGTTAATTTATCTAGGGTCAAATTTTCTATTCAATTATCTTTCTAAGTGAATATTTACTTACTGATTCTGAAAACAAAATTTGGATTGTATGAAAGTAACTTCTATTAGCCTAACATCACTTGTTATGGGTAGTATTACTCAGTCTGTGAGAGCAACTGCTGCTTGTCAAGTCTGAGAAAATAACCCTGATGAAGTCATAGTGATATCATCGGGATTATCTCAGATATAAGACATGAGACTAGAGCTTGACAAAATGGGCGTTGAAAGATGAGTTGCATTATGGGAAGTGTAGGATTTATTACCAGGGCAAATTACACGAAAAGATATAGCATTGGCCTTGGTAAAGGAATGCCTTTCTAGTTTATTTACCATATGCATTATTATACTTATTATTAATGTAGGCATCCTTCCTTATGCATAAAAACATAAAATAACATCTAGTCTATGATTAATTACTTTGTGCATAGCTAATGTAGAAAATACATGGGCAGAACTCATATTGTGGTGACAGGGAGTTCTGCCTTAATGCTACAAAAATGAATTTTGCACCGCTGTTCTCTCAGGGTTCAAGGTGTTTGTCAAATCTCTGTCTCTTCTGGGACACAGTCTGACATCTGTAATGCATTTTTCTGTTCTTTTTGCATGATTAAGCAAACTTGGCATGCAGGTGCCACCCAATGGACTGCACCAGTACAATATTCCCAGAACAAATTAAAGTAGCTGTCGTATGGATCACTCTCTCTCTCTCGCTCTCTCTCTCTCTATCTCACAAACACACACACAAACACATGGACACACATGCTCTTAAATGCACGCACACACACTCTCTCACACACACGTACACACACACACACACACACACACACACACACACACACACACAGAAGAAAACAAAACCAACCCAAAAACAAGCAAAGCCGATCTCAAATCACAGGAGAATGGCAGATATCAAACAACTGAGATTCATGAAACAGCTAATCTCTCAAACTTGAATGGTTGGGTCTAGAGAGAGCCTTAGTTTCACCAAATAATGTCTGCTGTGATGTTGGTACATCTGTGCCATGGGCCCACTTACTAAGTAACAGCAAAACTGAGGCGGTGCAGCAAATCCTCTAACCCAAATCCACTGCCTCCTGCTCTAAGAGTAATGATGAAGGGGCCTCAAGTGACATCACTAATGCGCTAACTAGTTTCAGTCCTCGGCAGTCTCATCACTTATTCAGATGGACCCAGACAGAGAGAAAGAGACAGATATAGAGAGAAGGAGAGAGAGGTGACAAGCACTTCACACTCTCAATTACGCAGTGGAGCTCATCACTTGGCAATCTGTCCCAATCGCTTTAATTGGCTTGTAATATTGCCTCTGATCTTGTCGCCCAATTAACAGGCCTGTCTGGCAGTAAGACTGGGAAGGCGGCGAGCATGTGATGCCTCCGGATCTGTGCCATATGGAACAGAACCACTGATTGGCCACTGATAAGGCACTGCTTCGCCCCTCTCACACCAAGCCATTGTTTGACAGGGGTGGGTGTATATGCCTGTGTGCGAGGGGACAAATTATGGCAGTAATTTAATGTGGATAAGGATTCCTTTGTGACAAGGGCAATTGCCAGAAGCATTATTTGTAAGTTGATCTAAGGGGACAGATTATTATTACAAACTTTGTACAGTCACTCACAAATTATATGAAACCATCAGGCTAAGTGAGGCCTGATGGTTTTAAAACTGTTGTGAATTTGAGAAAACCATGTTTAAAGGTTCACTTTGAAATTGATCTGTATTACATATGGTGACAAAAAGAGAGACAACAGGTTTCTCCATCCTCTTGCTCTTATAAGTACAGCTTTTGTCTGCTAAACACTCTATTCTCATTTTTAGCTCAATGTTCTGGCAAGAACTTTGAACTAATCTTCTGCATAGGTATGGATATTTCAACTGTTTTAATATATAAGGACCATTTTAAATTGACATCTTAAATGTGTGCACTGTGTTTGACTAACAGAACTGTTAGTGATCATTAAATCCACAATGACTTCATAGTTAATGTTGTTCATAGCTACTAATTAGTCTAATCATGCCTAGTCTGCATCTATAGATAATGATTAGTTGCTAGAGAAAAAATAATGGGGAATACAATATCAGTGAATCATTAGGTAATGATTAGTTCAAAAAAAGTCCATAATCTTTAATAATCTTCAATTCAGTTTTATGAGGTTTTTTTTTTTTTTAAAGGTTTCATAAATAAGCATTTGGTGACAGTGGGAAGAAAGAACTCCCTTTCAACAGAAAGAGACCTCTGGCCAAACCAGGCTCAGGGAGGGGCACCTATCTGCTGTGATTGGTTGGAAGGTGAAGGGAAAGAGAAGAGAAAAGAGGAGCGCATAGAGAGACCAAGGACAAAACACAAACTATTGGAGAGAGAAGATAAATGTTAATGACATGAAATAGTCCCATATAAACACATGGGGAGTGAAAAGAGGTCAGTGCACAAGAAATACTCAGTGCATCATGGGAAGTTCTCCAGCAGCCTGAGCCTATAGCAGAATAAGTAAAGGATGATTCAGGGTCTAAGCATAAAATTAATCAGAAATGAAAGTTTTAAACCTAATCTTAAAAATAGAGAGGATATCTGTCTCAAAAATCCAATGTGGGAGCTGGTAAATTAAATTAATTAAATTTAATTTAAAGTAATTAAAAAACAAGGAACTAATCAGGAACTACTTGATAAGTTAGTACCTTTTGAATGATTTCTAATTATTCTTAATTAATAGCTATAGAGTTACTATGAGATGATGAGTTACTAGAGAGCAGACTGGTTGATGTAAATTAACTGATCATCACATAATGTAAAAGAAAAAAACAGTACAGAATGTTTAAATTTTAATAATAATAATAATACTAATAATAATGATAATAATGAACCTATCAGATCCTAGATCTCTTTTCAAGTAACTTAGTAACAAGTAACGTACACTATATTGCCAAAAGTATTCACTCGCCCATCCAAATCATTGAATTCAGGTGTTCCAATCACTTCCACAACCACAGGTGTATAAAATCAAGTACCTAGGCATGCAGATGTGCTTCTACAAACATTTGTGAAAGAATGGGTCGCTCTCAGGAACTCAGTGAATTCCAGCGTGGTACCGTGATAGGATGCCACTTGTGGAAAAAGTCCAGTTGTGAAATTTCCTCGATACTAAATATTCCACAATCAACTGTTATGGTATTATAACAAACTGGAAGCAATTGGGAATGAAAGCAACTCAGCCATGAAGTGGCAGGCCACGTAAAATCACAGGGTCAGTGGATGCTGAGGTGCATAGTGCACAGAGGTTGCCAACTTTCTGCAGAATCAATAGCTGCAGACCTCCAAACTTCATGTGGCACTGTGACTGTACTCTAGAGCAGTGGAGATGTGTTCTCTGGAGTGACGAATCACGCTTCTCCATCTGGCAATCCAATGGATGAATCTGGGTTTGGCGGTTGCCAGGAGAACGGTACTTGTCTGACTGCATTGTGCCAAGTGTAAAGTTTGGTGGAGGGGGGATTATGATGTGGTGTTATTTTCAGGAGTTGGGCTCGGCTCCTTAGTTCCAGTGAAAGGAACTCTTAATGCTTCAGCATACCAAGACATTTTGGACAATTTCATGCTCCCAACTTTGTGGGAACAGTTTGGGGATGGCCCCTTCCTGTTTCAACATGGCTTTGCACCAGTGCACAAAGCAAGGTCCATAAAGACATGGATGAGTGAGTTTGATGTGGAAGAACTTGGCCTGCACAGAGTCCTGACCTCAACCCGATAGAGCACCTTTGGGATGAATTAGAGCGGAGACTGTGAGCCAGGCCTTCTCGTCCAACATCAGTGTCTGACCTCACAAATGCACTTCTGGAAGAATGGTCAAAAATTCCCAGAAACACACTCCTAAACCTTGTGGAAAGCCTTTCTAGAAGAGAAGAAAACCCCTTTAAAATCTGACCCATTTCTTACTGAGAATCCAAAAGAATTCGATAGACAGAGATGCACAGGGTCGGAGGTTCAGAAGATGAGAAAAGTGAGTTAACTAGCAAGTTAGTTAAAAAATTGTTCCCTCTGTTATTTCTCACTTTCATTCAAGTTAGTATTAAACGCCTTGGCTATCTTGTAACTAAAACCATTTTCATTCAGAGATATACAGGTTTAGCAACAGAACGCAATCTCTCACGTGGCATAATCTCTATCAACTACATCCGTCTTACCCTGAGGACTTAGTGACATAATATTCTGCAAAGATCATGCAAGTCAAATCACTGTGGTGCCTTTGATTTCACAGTCCAAGGTGTTTAACTTTCAACTACACTGCCAGCTTAGCAGAGCACGAGCTACAGAGGCTTGGCCCTGGCCAGTGCCCCAGTGCCAGGGTAGTATCCCTGAACACTGAGCACTTGGCAAGGAACCCACTTGACAACAGTAAATGGCATGAAACCCAGCCTGGTCTTGCAAAGTTTCACATAAGAAAAGGACACAGGAGAGAAAGGACAGGAGAGAAAAAGAAACAGGAGAGGAAAGTTGAAATTGAGAGGGGAAAAAATGTACGGAAGTGATAAAAAGAAAAGAAAGACAAATCAGAAAAGGAAAAAAGAGACAAGGGGGAGAAGATGAGCCTGCATGGCCTTGTCTCTGTGTCCAATGCTGCTATTTTCCCATTAACAGGGCCCCACATCTGTTTCTCTCATTCCAGCCACACTTTAAGGTCCCTGAAGGTGCAGTTAAATTAGAGCCAGCATGAGTTTATAAATGTAAAATCCTCCAATAATCTGGAGCTGACATGACCCCTAATCTTCTTGCTCTAGTCAGCAGGATGAAGAGTACTAACTAAGGCTCTGACAGCACCAACATATGTTTTAGTCGCAATACTTTAAAGAGGAACATGCAGACATGAAGGGTTTTATGGGGGAACAAGTTCTTATTTGTGCACCTTTAGCATGGTTGAGACATGTAGATGGGTAGGTCAGGTATTCATTTGTGGTGTTTTATTGCTGTTAAATAGAGTAAAGCAATAATTAGTGTCTGGGTTACACTAAGAAGAGCATTTTATTGTGTATTTTTTTTTGTTCCTCGCTGCTTTTTTTTGCAATGTATAAATCAATAGTGGATCACAAAATCTTTCAAGATCATGGCTAAACCCTGTGGGGATAGAAACAGCATATTAAGGACATAAAATAAAAAAGACAGAAAACCCATGTTTCTCAGTTCCAAAGGAGGGGGTTTCACTAAACTAGCCTGTCTAATGCAATTAATCTAATTGGATCCAGCGTAAAGTGACAAATTACTGCCTTTCACTCTAGGGACTAAGAGGGAACCTCTGGAGAAGGATGTAGGCAAGCATACCTATGTTGTTAATGTTATATCTTCTAATTCCATCTTAAACCCAATGTCAACCTAAATTGCTGGGAAAAAAACAACTGCCCATCAGATCAAAATCTTTTGTCTATATTTATTTTGATGTGTTAAAGCATCTGTTAATTTTGATATTTGTATCATTGCATCTATTTGGTGTTGGGCAACAAATAAGACCACACGTTCTTTCTAACATCTAATATTTTGCATGACATTTGTGTTTTGATAACAATCAATTGATACAATAACTGAGTCTTCAGAAAGGCTAAATATCAAGCATTAGTTGTATTTGATTTGTATTCACTGACCGATCATTAAATAAATTCATTTTGCCTCACTGAACCTTGCAGTCACAGTATCGATATCAGAAGGTCTGCCCTATTTGCCTGGATCTGAATGCATTTACACTTGACATTTGAGTTTTTGATTTAATCTGAGAACATATGCACATGAACTCTGCATATTTCAGTGAAATTGTGTTAATATGTGCCCTTTTCTATAACCTTGATTACTTGCTTTGGTATCAAAAAACCTTTTTGTGGACATTGATTTCTGCCTGGGGCCATACTACTGAACCTGGAGCAGCATATCTCAGTGGATATAATGAACTTAAAGAAAGCTAGCTATTACTGGCACCTCTGACATTTTGACATTATCAAATGCCTTGGTTAAAACGCACATATGGAACAAAAATACAGGGTGATATACATATGATTTGCATTCTATTTCCATAAGTGATGAGAAGTTGAACATCATTCCTTTTGGTTTGCTGATGTTGGTGTAGAGCATCAAGTAAAACTTTTAATTGGATTTAACCGTGCCTTTGTCAAGTCCTGGTGACGTATTTATTTAAAATAGGGACCATGTTTTTTTGGGGGGTTTTTTAAGACACATTTGCTGTGGACTGTGAAATTCCACGTTTGTGCAATTCCACTTACCCATGGTAACTATGCACTTCGACCCCAAATAATTGTTCTAAATTGTGACCTGTGAACTTCAGTGCCTGTGAAAAAACAAAAAAGGCACATCCAGAGGTGGGAACCTCTACCATTTCTCTCCCAGGGCAGGTTCTAACATGCCCCAAATGAAAACCTCAGTGATCCAAAAATGCATCTCATGCTGGTCCACCTGAATCGCTCATCTTAGTTTTCCCTTCCCTGCTTTTTCTCTTTAGTGCTTTCGCTTTTCCTCTGTACCTCTTTCTTCATCCTTCTCCTCTTTCTCTGTCAAAGTCCATCCCCCCTCTGTCACCTTCACTCCAAACTCTGTCCTCCTCCCTTTTTTTCTCTTTCTGTCTGGAGAGGAAACGGTGGCCATTAAACGTGTCTGCTGGGGTCTGGGGGTCTGGAGAACAACCGTCACATTGTGTGACCCCGCCTTGGACCCCAGACGGACTAATGAATAAGGGTAACCCCCACCCCCCTACCTCTTTCTCCATCCTCACCCCTCCACCCACTCTTCCCTTCATGCCAGACCCCTGGTAGGTAATTCCCCCACTTCTTTCACAGGGTCCCAGACATCTCCCGCGGCCTTTGACTGAGGGCTTATCTTTTCAGAGGGAAATGTGTGTCATTTGGGGTTTAAGGAAAAAGCAAAACAAAAACACTGTCACTACTATACAGTTCAAACCCCTCCCCAAACCCCCGGCCCTTCATTTCTTTCCCTTCTCTTCCAAAACTTGCAAGGTCTGGATGCAAGCTTAAGGAAATAGTGTGAGACATCTACAGTGTCTTCAATTATCTTGAGCAATATGTAAATAGGTGAAGAGACAGTAGTGAGATTATATGCAACTGGCAAAGGCTGATGACATGAGGTGAACAAATGGCTTGGTGGAAAACAGGATTATTCTAACACTGAGGGACTAATATATTACTGAGATGGATTCAGAACTTATTTGTTCTATAAAACTACTGTACAACCAAGCAAAACACATTTGAAATGAAAGAAGCTCATTGTATAAGAAATATATACCAAATACTTCTAAAAAGTCTGTTAAAACCATTATCTATTTTCCAAAGATTACAATTGTTATTGTGTCATTTTTAATGCTCTACATCTGATCATTTGTGCACTGACAAAATCCACAGCCATGAAAAAAGAAAATGGACCATCTTTTTGTTCTGAGACACCTACACTAGCGGTAGTCTCTTCAGTAATCACATGAATAACACAAAGCACTGGTGCTCCTCTGAAAGGCAACCATGTATCCCTAGGAGATTTAACAATGGTGACATGTGTAAGCTCAATGCATACAAAATATTGCTCCACTGCTCTATCTCTTTCTCTGTTCTTTTTCCCCTTTTCTTCTTCCTCTCCTGTCATGTTTGTTCTACACGGCGCCTGCCCACAGCAAATCTTAACATCATTTCACAATACTCAGCAATTCAGAGTTGTCTCATTATTAGTATTTCTTTAGTAGCTTTGTAGCTAAAGTACTTGCACTTACGGCTAATGTATTCTGCACACTAAGACTGACTGCTGCTATCAAAGGACTTGCCTGAACAGCAGTAATAACTGGAAAATTATTTCTGATAGCCTGAAACAATCTTCCAAATCATCACAGAACTTTATTAAAATAATATCAAATCAAATTAGCCAGCGTCCCCCTGTAATGAATTAAGTAAAGGGTTATGCCAGCATTAATCCCATCGTGCTTGAAGGCATGGGGGCGGTGGGAGCGTTTAATAAACCAGTCAGCCCCTTCAAGCAGTGGGGCTAGCTTTGGATCTACCATCCACCCTGATGCCCGCACTGAAGGGGGAAACACATCAAAAGACTTCCTCACTCTTCCCTCTTCCTCACTCTTCTCTCCTGTTCCCTTCTTTCTCTTTTTTTCTCATTCCCCCTCCAACTATCTCCAACCCTGCCTGTGTCTTTCTAAATAATCTGTCGCTTTTTTTCCCCCTTCCAATGCTCCATTGTGCCTGTGGCTGAGATTATTCATAAGGGGGTGAATCTTGGTGGAATCTCAGAAGGCTGGTGATAAGTGGTGGAGCCCACTGGGACATCTTGGCCTGTCCTCCCATTGCAGTCTTTTCTTCCAAGCCAACACACAGAGAGAGGAGTGAGACTAAATCAAATAGGTCACTCTTCAGGCATGCAAAGGCAGAGGTATTTTGGATGTAACTGTGGCCAGATATCACTGAACAGCTCAGAAGAGAATATGGCTGTTGCTTGTACTCAAGTTTCTAATTGCTGCCTGAATGAGGACTCAAAGCGCTTTGTAGGATACAAGTCACATTCACCCATTCACACACACGTTCACTCATTCAGGGATGGATACATTATGGGCAATTTGGGGTTCAGTTTCTTATCCAAAGACATTTTGACATGTAGGCTAGAGGACATAGGGACCAAACCACTGATTAATAGATGGCTTGCTCTAAGAATAATGATGGCACCAAAACATCTGAACAGGTATGTGAAAAAACGGTGACAGCATAGTTTAGGATTTGGCTACATGGGTTATGCTTCAAGAAATTTAAATTAATTATGGAATAATTTTTATTTGAAGATTACAGTTTAGCCAGTTGTAATGATTCCTATTTGTGATGGCAAGGCTGTTATCAAGTTGTCAAAATCTGGCTAGGAGACAATGCTGAAAGAATTTAGATATTAATACTGAGATGATCCAAAAGGTTTTCACAGTTTTCACTTCCTTTTTAGTTTACACTATTGACCTCACAAGATTATTACAGGTTTATAATAACAACTGTTCTGCAATTAAAAATACTAAAATATTTTTAGGTTACAATAAAACATCAATACTAAATGGAACCAAATCCATTCCATCCATCCATTCATTTTCTACCGCTTATCTGGGGCCGGGTCATGGGGGCAGCAACCTAATCACAAAAGCCCAGACCCCCCTTTCCCTAGCCACCTCCTCCAGCTCATCCAGGGGAACACCGAGGCAGTTGGTTGCCCCTCCCTGAGCCTGGTTCTGCCGGAGGTTTCGTCCTGTTAAAAGGGAGTTTTTCCTTCCCACTGTCGCCAAGTGCTTGCTCATAGTGGATTGTCTCATTGTTGGGGTTTTTCTGTATTATTGTAGGGTCTTTATCTTACAATATAAAGCACCTTGAGGCGACTGTTGTTGTGATTTGGCGCTATATGAATTGAATTGAATTGAATTGAATTGAATTGAATTGAATTGAATTGAATTGAATTGAAAATTCCCAGGCCAGCCGAGAGACACAAGCCTGCTTCTGTGTGCTTTCAACACTGTTAGCCTGGTGTGCAATCAAATAATTGTATCAGACAAGGACTCCATACTCGTACACTAAATTTCTTCAGGCAATACAGACATTTACAATTCCTGTTAGCTGAGGTCGGTATGTGGTCCACCGAAATGTCCCATTGTAAGTTAGCTTGGATAGGGGTACCTGTGTCATAGTTATTTGTCAAATTTATGAAGTGTTTAACTTTGGTCTTGACTTTAAAAAACAAATGTTTGAATAATCTGGCTCAACTCTTGGCTCATTAACATGCTGCTACCTTCTCTGACAATTTGTGGATGTTGATCATTGAACTTTATCATTAATGAAAGAAATAATAGTCATATGTAATGAAAAAGCCACTGGCTGTAAAGCCTCTATTACACCGTTTCAATGGCAATACTTATGTGACATGTATAGTACCATGGTGGTACTTTGATTAATATAGCCACTACCAGCAAAAAAACAGTATGCCTTGGCTCTTGTAATTTTACCCACATTCATTCCTGAACTTATTATCTCCTCTATCTCTCTGTCTCTGTCTTTGAACCACTCACCCATAACCACCACTACTCTTTATGAAAGTTTTTGGACAGGATGCACGGGTCTTGTTATTGTACAGCAGCAGAGGTCTGAGGGTGGGTCACTGTGTGCCATGCAGGTGGAGGTGAGATAGCATCTTCCGGTAGCAGGGCATGGATGGTAGACGAAGTGAAGGTAGCTAATGTTTGATGTAGGGCACTGTCCTTGAGGCGGTGCAGAAGGCCCACAGGCTAGCCAAATTTTTGAAGGGCTATTCAGATTCTTTGCCTGCCTGAGAATATGTCATGGCATGCCTTGATATCGCTGCATCTCAGGAATTAGTCAGTGCATAGCTTCTGTGTGCGTATGTCTGTGCGTATGCTTTGATAGGCATCATCGATAACCTTAACCCTCCCCTTCCCCCTACCACAGCTCTGTTTCCATGTGTCTTCAATGTGTGAGAAAGTACGGGTGAGAGAGGGAGGGGTCACCACGCTATTTCCCCTCAGGAGCATTTGTCCTGTGCCATCTGGCACCTCATACGCATGGGCACAGGAGCAGGAGGAGACATGTGTATGTGTGTGTTTGTGTGTGTGTGACTTGCTATCTTGATATTTTTATTACGTTAAGTGGCCATGTGTCCCAACTTCACTTCTTTGTACAACCAATTTCAACACCTCAACATCAAGTACTTATATTTGCCTTTATTCACGTTCATTTTTATCTTTGTCTTTCTTCCTTTTTCCCCTTCCTTTCTCAAAAAAACAACTTCAAACTTTGATGGGAAAGTGTATTTTTCTGTAAATAGATGACCCCTCCTTCCTTTCTTGTTTTTTATTCTTTGCAGTCCCTTCTTTACAATTTTTTTTACTTTTTTACTGTTGCTGTTACTCCATTATCTCGTCCTCATTTCCCACTTCTTGCATGCCACCATCTTACCCCTTTCTTTTCACATTACAGACTTTTTTCTCCTCTGCATGTGATGCATAGCAACAGCTCGGCCGGCTGATGAGGGCCAGTAAGAGATAGCACCCAACCTTGACACCCCCAGCTGCAGTCCTCACATGCATATACACACACACAGAGGAGGGGAAAGGACTGGGGGCATTGCACTATGTAAAATAATCACAATGAATTTACATTCATTGTGGCATGGATTTGTTGCTATAATAAGGCTGGAGAAATCATGAATATTCACACACACTTTAAGCAATTATGATAATCGGCATTATTTCTTGCCTCACTGCTATCTGTCAGAGGAGGCGGCAGCAGAGGCGAGAAAAGTAGGTTGGGATAGTCTGCAGTTTTACACTCCTAAAATTATATTACATTTTTCTTTTCTCTGCTCATCCATTTCTCTTTCTCCTTCTTTGTCCTCTTTGCACTGCTCCTTGGTATCTTTCCTTCTCTGTTCTTTTTGTATCTGCCTCTTCGCCTCATTTTTTACTCTCTTCTTCGACGCTTGTTCTATGCTAAAGTCCATTGTGTTGTATGAAGAGGAGGGGTAGGATCTCAGAGTGAGGATGGCCCCTGGGTGCTACAGAGCTGGCAGCAGAGTTGGTCTAATCTTCCGGGTCAGGCCTGGCGCTTTCATCTTCTCTCACTTGGAGCCCCTTGTGTTTGATGTGAACTTAGCCCAGGAATAACTGTTCCTTTCTTCTCAGCTAACCTGGCCCTGGAGTAGGGGAAAGCACTTTGTTGTTATCCTAGGAGCCAAACAATGCTGGAAGGAGTGCAGAAAACCTTAATGAAAGGCTTTTGATCCACACTGATATTAAAGCGAGAATCTTGAGAGACTGAGAGCGAGTGTGAGCGAGCAAAATAAAGAAAGTGCAGAAATCGCAGAAATCAAAATGTAAATTGCACCAGTATGGTTAGATGGAATTTTTCTTTAATTCACATCCTTTGAAATTAATTATTTTAGATTTG
This sequence comes from Heterochromis multidens, assembly GCA_015108495.1. Lineage (NCBI taxonomy): Eukaryota > Metazoa > Chordata > Actinopteri > Cichliformes > Cichlidae > Heterochromis > Heterochromis multidens. Next base: position 29,153 of record VUQS01031845.1, on the reverse strand, counting down.
CCTGCATTTGTTTTATGTTTGAGGGAAAAAGAATAAAGGAGCAAGCTATATTATTTGCAGAAGTTAAATTAGCACAAGAAGCCTTGCAGGGTTTTAATGATTAATTTTCTCAGGTCTGCAGCATGCAAAACAATTTCTCTGCTTCTTGCTGTATCTGTGCCACATATGCCAAGACCAAAAGTGTTTTCTACATACGCTGTTTGTATGTGTGTGCGTGCATGCACATCATGGTTCACCAATGAACCTCACAACTAATGTTCCCTTGAACCCAACAAGCGACCTCAGCCCTTGACGCTGTGACCTTTCGTTCACAGGCTGCAGGGCTTGTATAACTGTAGGGACTGCTAAAAGTGCTTGTGGGGTAATTTAGTGCTCTCTGTTGATCTACTAAACATAAACAACATTTCCCTAAAACTGGATCAAGAGCAGTTTCACATTTACTACAACATCATCTTTTCACCTTCATCCTTCTTGAAAGAGTCAAAGCTAAACCTTTTCAACCTACAATTTGAAAATGAAGTTGAACCCAAAGGCCAAAAAAACAAGTCACAAACAAACCTTTCTTTTAGGAGCAAGGAAATACACCTTGGTATTCGACATGCTTGCTGCCATGGTGATAGCCCAAACCTCTGTGCAACAGCAGCACATTAACCCCTCTTGACCCTCTATTCTCACCTGTGATAAAAGAGGAGGAAGAGAAGGAGGAGGTGCCCCCCTTTCCACCGCGCCGCACTTTCGAGTACCCGGGCACCAGCAGGCCCTTGAGAGCCCACAGTCATTAGGAGTGCTTTATTCTTGGAGAGGTAGGGAAAAAGAGAGGAGAGGAAAAAGGAGAGGAGGAAGAGAAGCATTGAGTCTGAAAGATAATATATGGTCAAGGCTGGAGACTTGTGGGCACTGGATGAAGAGAGGGTCGAGAAAGAAGCAACGCTTTTATAGAGAAACACCAAGCAAGCCAGCTGCTTTTGGGTTTTTGTTTGTCTTTCATTCTAAGTAAAGAAAGGTAGGGGAAAGAGCTATGGATAATTGGTCCAGGGCACTGACTTACATGCAGGACTGTGGACACATGGTATAGTTTCAAACCCTTTGTTCCTCATCTTACCCTAGCTAGCTCATTTTGTCTGTTGAAAGTAAAAAAAAAAAAACCTTCTCTTGCCTTGGGTGCATGAAGTTTGAATGAATGTGAAGAAAAGACGAGACTATAAAGTATGTGTGTATGATTTGAACAATATTTCTCCTGTCTTTGCATTCATACAATCGTCTAACCCGCACATAAGAGGGTAGCGTGCAGTGACACTCTGCTGACAAAAAGGGCTGGCTCCCTTCCATTGACTAACAGCACTGGGGGGCTAACCTTAACTTTCACTGAGAGCTAATCCCTCTGATAATCAATAATAAACACTAGCTTTCATCTCAGCTGGGGTCTTGATAAAGTTGAGAGGCAATGAATGATTGAATAGTTGGAATGTGTTTGATGAGACCCTGAGAAGTAATTGTGGAAAAAAATAAATAAATAAATGCTACTCCCCAAAAATAACTGGGTAAAGCTTATGCACATCTGATGATATGATGAAAATAAATGAATAATGCATTGGCTATCAATGAGGGAGCAGAAGACGCATTGCTTCAGGCCATGGTTAAGCCTCTATTCATAAAGAGGAGACAGACACAAAGGCCCAAGGACTGTGGGAGTCCACCATCGGGGAGGGAGGAATGAGGACACACATTTTAAAAGGAAAAGTGTTTTTTCCCTATATGCGATGTCTCTTATTCTGTCATATTTCTTTTAATTAGATGTATTGCAAAGATTATTTGTTTATGTTTGGATTAGCTTTAAGAAACCAGGATGTGGGAGTGAAGCCTCAGGATTATGGAGGCAAACACATGTTCAGGGCACCCCTTCATTGTCGTTCTCATCCCTTATCTGCAATTTCCAAATGCTCCTTTCACCTCGGCTGGATATTTTAATCGTCTTGTCCTTTGAAACAAGCCATTTATGAAAGTATATCTTTAGTATATGCCGCTGTATTTTGCTGTTTATTTTTATATGTGAATTGTTATTAAGTTTAACATATCAGCTGTCAGGATAACTGCTCACCCAATGCAGTATAAATTCCTTAAAACACACACACACATAAAAATGCTGCACATAAAGAAAAGCAACTTGAAAGCATCACAGATTAAGGAGGGGAGAGAGGAATAACATTGTGCTTGAAACATGCAGAGAAAGAAGAATAGGAGGCTCTGTTCTTTTTATTTTTCCTTTTGAGAAGCATTTGAGCTGTCTGCAAATAAAGATGTCTGGGCCTGGCGGTTATTGATCGAGCATTGGGGAACAAAGAGTTAATCCTCATGAAGGCCCATGGTGTGTGTTCTTATTAAAGTTCAAAATGTCTCTTTGTCTGTGTTTCTCTCACTTCCTTCTTTTTTGTCATATTTAACCCTGAAGGTTGAATACAGAGTTTAGCAGACTGTATGACCCAAGGTTGACTTGTAGAGGTGGGAAGTAACAAAGTATAAGTACTTTATTACTGTACTTACGTCGAATTTTCAGGTACCTGTAATTCACTTGAGTATTTATTTTTCAGACAGCTTTTCTTTACTTTTACTCCCTACATTGTATAACAAATATTTCTACTTTCTACTCCTTACATTTTCAAAGCAAGCTTGTTACAAACCTTCAAACATCAAACCGATTTGAAACTAAATGGAGGGAATAATAACATAAAAGACAATCCTATTGGTGTAACCATCACAAGTGCTTATTGCACAGGATGAGATAAAAGAGGCAAAAAGGATATAATTTAAAATGATGCATAAAATGCATCATTTATAGCACTATACTCAGTAGGCATCTTGGTTCAGATGACCTTGTGGTCACGGTACTTAGGCATGTAGCTGGTGTTACAGAAGAGGAGCAAGCCTTAACAATTTTTAAGTGGAAGGTAATTTCAAATGCAACGTTTCTATCAGCTCAACAAATATCAGCAAACACACAAACTGTTTCTGTGCAGTTAGACACACAATATGTCTGCTACCTAAAGGTACAGCTGCTGTGTTTCCTTGGGGGATAAAAGAATGTGAGATAACTACACTATGAAATGGAGAAAGATGTAAGAAAGAAAGGACAGGAGAGGAAGAAGAGAAATTATTTTTAAAGGTAAGGACTGCTCAGTGACATTTGATGAACTGGAAATTTAAAGCTTACATATGATGTCCTCATTCATTTTAGAGTTTTTTGAACAGATATCAGATCTATACATGACGCGTAGCTGAAGTTATGTTTTTATTAGATATATTGAAAAAAAAATGGAAGTATACTAACTGTGTGTTATACAAAGGTTGCATGAAAATACTAGGCAGTTTAGTGGAGTTGGACACTATGTTGGACTGGTGCAGGGCATCTGTAGTGTTCATGGGCAATGTTAGCTTACATCAAGGGTAACAGACATCTATATAAATTTAAGCTGATGATTGATTCACTGAATCTATACTAGGTTTATACTATTTAGGGGTTGGAAATCAGGCATGATAGCTCATGTATCATCTGCTTATATCTTTTTGAATTCAGTTGGCTAAATCCACAAAGGGTAGCAGCACAAGTCAGCTGATCACAGTCTGCTTTTCTTAGTGATTCTTTTTCCCATGCTGCACCACTACAACTGATCATGGGGTTCCCACACCTGCCGAACCCCACTGTAACCCCTGACTATGCTAATTTTTCTGTTTAAGTGTGGAGGTAAAATCACCCATCTGCAATGTAGGCAGCAGCAAATAGAGCATTTTTTAAATTTCCTTTTTCCCCCCACTTTTTGTATTATTGTATGGTCTTTACCTGACAGTATGAAGTGCTTTGAGGTGACTGTTGTTGGTGCTATATAAATAAAACTGAATTGAATTGAATTCTCTGTGTGTGTTCTACATAACAGATGCTTAAGTTGAATTAGAACTGTCATTGCCATTAGAATTAAAATTTAAGTAGAAATAAAGTTTGTATTCCCTTAACATTATTTTATTATTATATTAATAATAAGGTTCTGTTAGCTTTGCACAAAAATAGCTGGTAGAAATGTCTTCCAAGAGCTACTTTTGATGTTTACACTTTTATACTTTTTAGAACCTGTACTTTTTTCACTTTTACTTGAGTAAAGAAGTTGTATCAGTACTTCTTTTTACCAAGCTTTTACCAGAGTATTTTTTTTTTTTTAGCACAAGTACCTGTACTTCTACTTAAGTGATAAATGTATGGACTTTTGCCACCTGTGTTAATTTGAAATTTACAACTGCAGCCTCGTTTAACTGACTGT
>VUQS01031845.1:0-10990 GCA_015108495.1 Heterochromis multidens | reverse complement strand
GGGGTGTGTTTTGTGTGTGTGTGTGTGTGTGTGTGTGTGTGTGTGTGTGTGTGTGTATGTACGTGTGTACATGTGTGTGTGTGTGTGTGTGTGTGTTGGGGGGGGGTCCTACATGAGAAAGACAGAGCAAAACACACTGAATGATGAGAAAGATGAGAAGTAAAAAGCTTGAAGGACTGGAAGGCACAGATCATGGGATCAGCATGCAGGTCATCTGTTTTGAAATCCATTTATACGATTCATGCCCTTGGTTGTCAGGTCCATGCTGCTCTCTGCTGTCCTAGAACCCCCTCCGTATCTTAAACGTAATAATGTTTTATTTCCCCACTGCAGCCCTTTTAAGATTTCCATAATTAAAGAGTGCACTTTGACTGGGAACTAGGTGAAAATGGCTACCATATTTGGTGAAAAGCACTAGAGAAGCATGAATGAATGTAGATGGGTTGAATGACTGTGCTGACATGCAACCTCACCAACCTCATTTCAGATTTTTATCATACAGGCTCCATGATAGAGGAAATACATAGACTGCTTAACTGTCTGTATTAAATTTCATTTGTATATACCGATGAGGAACAACATTAAAATAACCCACCTTATACTGTCTAAGTGCACCTTGAGCTCTGACCTGCTGGAGCATGGAGACAGAACTTCTGGCACTGTTCTGCGGTGTCTAGCTCCAGGACATTGGCAGAGCATCCTTGAGGCCTTGTTCAGAGTGCATAAGAGCCTATGAATGCTCGATCAGCTTGGGATCAGGGGAATTTGGAGGTTGGGTGAGTGTCTTGTGCTCTCTGTCATGCTCCTTAGGTTGCTCCTGAGCATATTCTGCAGTGCAGCAAGAAGCATTGTTCTGCTGGGGAAGGCCACTGCCACAGAAGGGTTTAAATGCCAGAACCCAAGGAGTCCAAGAAGAACATCTGTGTCATTCACTGCCAGTGTTATTTAGTGTTTTCATGTTTTGGCTAAACATATGACGTTTGCAGCCTCAAAAACACTTGATTTTGAAAAAAGTCTAAAAAGCTTTCATGGCCATTTTGCAGTCACCTGTTGTGAAATTTCTGGGACGAGACATATAAAGTCAAAATTCTGTAAACTTCACAAATAAAATTGCATTCACCACTGCATTATCAAGGTAGCAAAAATCTCAAAGGCCAAGTAATCTAAAACCTGAACGCATTTTGGAACCAAAATGATTTGTATAGCCACAAGGAAGTAAGGAAATTGCCTGTTTTTTGGTTAAACTCTCCCTTTTTTGGAAAACCAAAACTTTATTTATGTGATTAAATTCAGTTCCCATCTATATAATAGGACAAGTTTTTCTATTGGACTCACACACCAGCATAAAGGTTTTAACAAATCACACATTGTATTCTTTCTGTTGGCCTGAATACCACCCAGTGTCTTCACTGCCTGAAAAGGTAATGGTAAACAATAGCCACACTAATAAATAAAAAAAGCAGGCTATCAACCGTCACTGCTTAGCCTTGGTTTCTCATCACATGACCCACATGCTGGATGACATGTCACAGCTAGAGTGGCCTCATTTGCATAAGACAATCACCCCTTTCGGACGCAGGGCACAAATGTTGTCTAGACGACATGCATTAGACGGGTGAACCCCCAAACACACACACATGCACATATACATGCCTTCATCTGCCCCTGCCATACGCACATACACAATGACGCTTGCACAAACACCTATATTCATATCTATGTACACCCATTCATATACACAGACACACTCAATGTTGCTTCAAACACCCTGGACAGAGCCTTCAGCCAGTGGAAGACTATAAATCAGCTTCAGGTCTGCCTCGGCTTGATTCACATGCTGTGTTATTATGGAGTGGTGGATCAGCATGAGAAAGTATTAAATACATCACACACATGCAAATCCTTACTGATGGAATGACAGGCGAGCCCAGCCAGTCATTTAGATATGTATATCGCTCCTTAGTTAGGAGATTATGCGATTATTCTGGTCTATGTGCCATGGAGGGTCAAAGAGACAATTCCTTTGATATGAGATATGTGTTGATGTGATGACAATGAGTGTTGACAGTGCGTGCAATTATGGATATATAACTGTGTGTGCATGAAAATGCGTTAAATATGTTGCTGTTACTTATGTGCATATGAGTGTGTGTGTCAGTATAATGCAGTGGCCAGTGGCCCCTGACTGTTTGATGTGAAGTATGTATTAATTCAGCTGTAATGAATGTGGCCGCAGCAGGATGGGTCTCTGGAGAGCTGATTATATCTGTTTGTCATCTGTGGTGAGAGTGATCCTGTGACACTGGGAACAGCAACACAGAATCTCTCTCCTGATGTGGGCACCCTAAATGTATGTGTATAAGGGTATATGTGTGGAAATTTACTTGTAGTGCTTTGATTATAACAAAGAGAAGGAGTCACGGACAGCTTGGTGCAGCTGTCGCAGTGGTATACCAGTATATAAATTTGCATGTGTGAACTCTACTTCCTGTCCTGGGCTTCTTCTTTGCAAAAGTGGCAGCAAACATCTGTCTGCCGTCACTGTGGAAACACTAATGGTGTGGGGCATCAGCATCAGTGCAAAGGCAAAAGGGGGAGAGAGAGAAAGAGAGATGGCCAGTGGGGAAATAGAACAAAATGAGAGAGGACAAGAAGAGAGATGGAAAGATGACCAGAAAAAACATGTGGGTCACTTCACCGCTGTCCAAAAGGGTCTCATTTATCCTCCCCTTCTTTCCCCACATGGCCAGAGGGCAAACTGCAGCTCTGCAGTAAGACAGCATCGCCTCTGTCAGGACAAGAGTTGAAGTGACTTGGAGAGCTGTTAATGGAAACAGAAGTTAGTTATTGTTGGCTGAAGCTGTGTGCTGTAACTCACCACAGCGGGCCAGGCTTGTCTTGGCTACAGCGGCTCGCAACAGCACTAATCAACACCTTGCTATTCACACACTAAGCTAACAGTCATTAACACATATTCAGCTTGTTTGCATATCTGTCTGCACTTTTCAATAGAGCCAATTCATTTAACAAATAAAAAAAAGTGGTCAGTTGAAAGTGTTTAGCAGTTTGCCAAAACTAAAAATATCTGCATCGTCAGTCTTCAAACACATCTACAAGTGTACACTGTCCGTGTAAAATTTCAATATAAAGTTATTATCCTTATGTTTTCATTATTTATTATCTTCTAGCCTTTAAAATATATCTACACTAGTTACTTACATATCGTTTGATTTTTATTTATTTATTTGTTTATTTTTAGTGGTGGAGCTGGATTTATGACAAGGGATTCACAGTTTAAAGCAGAGCAGATGTAAATGACAGGCAGACATCTCAGATACTATCTCAAAACTAACATAAGCATCTATATAAGACCACACAAGATCATTGAGAAATTTATGTTACATTTCTATTTTGCATTGCATTTTCTGGGAACCAATAAAAAAAAATGACATCAAACCTGCTCACTCTTTTGGTTACATCCTCACTAAAACATATGAAATGGGTTCAAAAGGCTTATTCGTTAAAGTGTGAAGTCTAAAAAAAAAGAAAAGAAAAGAAAAAAGATTGACTGTCTTCCCACTTTAAAGTTGGCCTGTATTATGTGCATCAAAATCAGTATTAAACATGCCATTGTCATTGTATGGATATTAAGTACAGGACAAAATGTGGTTATCAACAAAAAAAAAAAGAAAGAAAGATTACAGGAGCTTTTTGCATTGCCTTCATTGAAGGACTTCAGCATAAAAGGTATATGGGCTTTATTTTCAGTTGAATGATCTTCTCTCCAGCTACTAAACCACCATGTTTCCCCAAACAGCCTCTTTACTTCCTCTTCTGATGGACTCTTTGGGTAAATACTATTGAGTCTGAAATTGTCCTACTCACAAGTACAAACATACTGACACCTATACATAAACTTGCATATGCCTCGCTGTGCTTTCACTGCTTTCAGTTAGAGAAACCACTCTTTAATCATTTTATAAGATCATTTGCCTGGCAGAATCGCCCCAGGCTTTTCCTATTATCCCTGGCTGCCTTGACCTAGATATATGTGTTTCTGTGTGTGTCTGTGTGTGTGTGTGTGTGTGTGTGTGTGTGTGTGTGTGTGTGTGTGTGTGTGTGCATGTGTGTGTTTGAGAATATGTGATTATGGTTGATTAAGAATAGAGCAATGACTACGCATGGTTGTGTCCAGCAGTGGCTAAAACAAAAAGAGACATTCAAACAAAACAACATATGCAAATGTTCAAGGTAGCACACACTGAAAAGCAATGAAATAAGACCATTTTTGATGTGATTTACTGCCATCTCAAATTCACAAACAATATTTTCCTATGTATTTAATGTATACAGCAGTTGCATTGTGTATTTCTGTAAAAATTAAAAAAAATACTTATAGAAATGTAGTGGTAGTTATTTCCGTACTTTACAAACACAAATTCTGCAGATCTATCTATCACTTGAAATGTTGTGCATATGAGTTAAAATGATTTTTATCAAGTAGAAGAACTTCATAAAATTCATCACAGTGGTGCAGGTTTCCCTGTGCCTGCATGGATTCTCTCCAGGTACTTCCTCCTACAGTCCAAAGACAGACATGTTAGGATAAGTTGAGATTCTAAATTGTATGAATGTGAGTGTGAATGCTTGTCTGTTTCTCTATGTCAACCCTTTAAGGGCCTGGTGACCTGTCCAGGGTCTACCCCACCTCTCACCAAGTGACTACTGATCTAGGCTCCTCAGTGACCCTGAATTGAGTAAGTGGTAAAATTAAAAAAAAAAAAAAAAATTGATGGAAGAATTATGTTCACATACAATTAAATTTCTGAATGAAATTTAAACATGTGAGTTATTAAAAAACAGTTTAAATACAGTTGTTGTTTAAATGCAGTTGTTAAGAAGGAGGAAATTCGTTTTTTTGCACTTCTTCTTTATCTTCTTATTCTTCTTCTTATATAGACTGTATGTCTTCCTCTTATTATTGTAGTTTTCAGCTTTGGATTCATTTTTAAGCTCATGAGGTAGATGCTTGATATAGTCAGACACATAAATTGTTGTAAAGGTAAAAATCATGTAGTTTCCTGACTGTTCAACGTATAGTAGAAGAGTCAAATATTCAATTTAAAACGAGCACGAGAAACCATATTAAGAAAGTCTATTATGACCTAAAAGGCTGAATAAAAGAGGACATCTTAGAGCGAAGGCACCAATTTCCAATTTTGAGCTGCTTAGTTGAACATGTGGAATGACCTCTTTGAAACACTGTCAAGTAAAGTGTCTCAGAAGTAGAAAAGATGAAAAAATATGGGGGTTACATATTTGTCCTGTTTTATCTGGACAGCTAGTGAGCCACTTGGAAAAACTGAGGACCAAGTGGAAAAGACAGGCATGTCTTTGTAGTATTACTGTATGTTCAGATCACATGCTTGATCTTTTCTAATGTCTTCTTACAAATTCTGATTATTATTATTGAAAGATCAGCATAAAAGATATATTGTTGCTATCTGCTTCTCAAACACAACCAGTTTATCTTTAAAATGGACAGTTCAGTCATCAAAGAAACACTGAGCTGAGCAGACAACACAGACTGGTCACCCCTCCAAGACCTTTTGTACAGTCAGTGCGGCTCCTGTCCGCTCGCCTCAGGACAGCAGAGTGATGGATAGAGGGATAGAGGAGCTGTGGGTCAGGGAGGAGGTGAGCATGAATCAGTGACAAGCTGAAAGATGCCAATATGGAAGGTAAAATTAAGTGACAGATAAAGAAAGCAAGAGAAGAAGACAGAAAATGGAAAATTAGAGGGGAAGATGGTGCTTGAGAGAAAGAAAGAGATTAAAAAAGGATGAGAGAAGTGGTTATTCAGTTGTTGATTTGAGATGACCTTTGTTCCCATAGTTGAAGTTTATTAAGACTTAGACAATTAAATACTTAAACAAACATATGGGCTTGATTTGTCTTATCCATGTGAGCACTGTATACAGGTAACTCTGTAGGTAATTAGGTCCCTAATCCTGGGTGAATAAAAAGCTATATGAGCAAAACTATAAACTTAAACATACTATCATCTCCTAAACCTAAAAAAACATAACCCATGTAACCTGATTCACCAGTAATATCGATACAGGTGAATCAAGGAATCATATTGTGGATATTTATGTATATTTTGCATAAAATCCTGGAATATTAAATTATAGCTTTGATAGCCTTTGCTGGGATGGCATGCCTGAATGTGCTTTGACTGACACACACTTAAACCCAGTGTGGACTATTTTCACATTCAAGCTGCAGAGAGATAATGCTGGTTTCTAATCCTATGGAATAACCTCTGGCTATACAAGCATACCTGATATTTCTGATACCACTCTGTCCGTGGGATTGTGTCGAAACTGCACTCCATCCCTGAAGCCATATCACATGTTCTTGTATCTCTTCATTCCAGTTTCAATCAAATGTTGGTTGAACGTTTCACTTGATGTGGGCAAGGAGTAGCCTTGGGCAGCCAAGGGGTGTGAGGCCACTGTGTGGCTATCAGGCTTCCTGCACATGAAAGGACATCTATTATCTGTGGTCCTGAAAGCATGTTGGATTCTCAGACACAAGGACAAAAGGGTTACAAGTTAGGACTAAATCACGAGTGCTACCTGATGCTCAGGTGGTGCTAACTAATAATTACAATGTGATTATTTTGCAGCAAGTGGTAGTTATTTCTACAGTCAAGATCAAAGGCATGCAGAAGCACTATAGTGTGTTTGATGCAATTGTATACAGCAGTCAGAATGAATGATCAAAGTTTGTTGGATTTCAGAAAGAATTTGCACCGCATCAAAAAACTGCATTGGTAAAATGTGTTGATGCAGGTATGATGCAACATTAAAACATGTCCACTCTGGGTAATAAATTAGTTTTAAGGGTTTATCAGATGTATCTTCATGGCAGGATGAAATAATGCAACCACTGATTGCATAGATAGAAACAGATAAACAGAAACTAGCAATACTTTTACAAAGTATGGGGGGAATATGTAGACTTGCATGTATCTAACTGGGTAAAGCGTTGTGTTTGTGCTTAATGTCACATTATGTTAAAGCAAAAGTTCAACAGCTCAGGGGTTTAATTTGATCACTAAGAGGAAGTTACTGATAGAAATTGTGATTCAGCTCAGTTTAGAGTTGTGCAAAACTATTCAGATCAAAAGACACAATTTAAACATCTGCTTTCGGTCACTCATGTATGCCAGCACACATATCCAGAGTATGCCACTGGTCTCCTGGATACTATGGCAGTCAAGTGTAGTGCTGAATGTCACAATTTATTGGATAAATTAATACATACACTACAGAGTGCTGCTGCTACACTAATAATCTCTGAGATTATGAATGACACAGGATATTTCTTTCTAGGTCTTTGAAAACACGTTGTGTATATTTATTGATTTGGTAGAAAGACACAAAGAACATACATACATTCACTTACCAATTCAAATTCCCTGAAACCTTTGTTGAGTCGCCAACAAAACAGAGTAAAATCAAATCTCATCAAAGCACTGAAAAATTAAACAAGATGTGTCGATGATCTGATGTAACAGGGACATTATTTATGGACAGAAATTATGTCCAACTTTTTGTAGCCCTCAACAGAACAAACAAAATTCCTTTGAAGTCCATTAATTTGGCAAGTTTCATATGCTGAGATCTTAATCAGAATCAGAATCAGAATACTTTATTAATCCTGAGGAAATTATGTGGTCATAGTTGCTCTGTAAGACAAGTAATTAACAAGTTAAAATACCAATATTAAATAATACAATAAACTAAAAAATTAAAAAAATATTACAAATAGCTCTAATAATACAAATAACTCTAATATATAAATATCCCAATATATTACACAAAATTGGCTATAGATAAAGTTGAATTGAGGTGCCCCTCTTATCATACCACCTTTATTATATGAATTATATTATTATATTATATTAACACCTCTGTGCATACAAGGATGCATTATTTGGCGCAGTAAACATTCTTAGTTTTTTTTGTGTCTGCTCTGTAACTACAGTGTGAACTGTGCTGAGCAAAGAACATGCTCCTGTTATACTTTAAGACATATTCAAACTACATCTTTGGAATGTAACCTTTGCAATGACATGATGGAGAGATCCTCACAGAACTGTGTTGCAATGTGTGCGTTACTACAATATGTATGTCCATTTATCTTTAGATGGGTATGTGTGTGAGGACAGGTTCATATAGGCATTACCCTTTCACCTTAAATTGGTAGTGTAGTGTAGTACATGTATGGACGATTGAGGTTATGGCCAGTATTTACCTGAATGTTTGTCCCACCACCCTGCCATGTGTATTTGTGAGGCCCAAGTGCTATTTCTGTCATGTAATATGAAGATGGCTTCTTGTCAGTCGGGTGAATTCTGCCCTGGTCAATGCAGGATGTAGAGAGAGGGGTCAAGTGCATATATATGTGAAGGATAAATCTTATCCTGTCTGTTTGGTTACGTTTTTTGTAGTATCAATTTGCTGTGAAGTCAAAAGTTATGTATATGCCCATCATGTTTCGTTGTGAATCAGAACTCATTGTTTTGATTATTCAATGTAGGGCTCATCTTGGAAACATGATGATGGTAATAAGGCAGCATGTAGGAAGGTAGCAGAACCTGAGACTCTATTTTGTGCTGAAGAGTTAATAGAATGACAGCTTAAGGTTGCTTATGTAGAGCTAAGAGGTCAATTCAACTATGTGGAAGATAAATATTTTCCAGCATAAACTGTGTTTACATTTCAGTTTAGTCAGGGCACAGCGACTGCTTTGGCGGCAGGTCAAGGGAACATTCTGCAGACAAGCTTGACAATTTTTATATATATTTTGTCCATATACAATTTGTGATACATGCTTAAAATGATTTATAAGTTTTTTTTAAAAACACACTTTAGTATCTTCGCCATCATTTGTTAAGCTTCTACCCGGTACCTGTCTTTACTCTTGAATTTAACTTTAAAGGTCATTGTTTATTTCTGAGTACAGATGATGATATTCAGCTTTAGGTAGTCCCAGAAGGACACCTATCTCCCAAGAACCCATTCCAGGATGCGCAGTGTGTCTTTCTTTTCATAGAGCAACACAACCGGGCAGAACAATCATCCTCAATCACCCTTTTTCTGTCTGTCACTCCGAACCCCACACCACACTGGCAGTGCTCCCATAAGCTAACGTGGCATCACATTCTTGACTAAACGTGCATAAAAACAAATTAGCCTGGCCCATACAATTTGCAAAGAGATGTGTGCAGCCAGCCAGCAAATAGATGTCATTCCAAACCAAGGTCATGATGGCATTGAGGCTGGAAATTTAGGATTGATGTTTGCACATGGTGGGCTCCTCCACTTCTCACTCCCAGTCTGATGGGTTTGATACCGGCTTATTGGAAGAGACCCACTGGGAGACTCACAGCTTACAGAACAGAGACTATCCTCTACAACCTTGTGCTTTAGAGGTGCATTAATTCTAACTTAATGGTATTAATGTAATTTTGATGCTTATCACAAAAAGGAGAGTAAACACAAAAACAAATAGTCAGTATGTTTGAGAAAGAAAGCAGATCAAAAGTTTTATTTCAGCCACAAATATTTTTAAAATTTTAATGACTGACTTATGATATGATATATGATAAAATATGATAGGATACAAATTACTTTATTTATCCCATATTTGGGAAAATCTCACATCACTTCAAGAAAGTGGTGTAAGACGTAAGAGCCATCTCATACAATAACAACATAATAGCAGAAAGGTACATTTACATTTATGATTTGGTTAGGTTGGTTGGTTGGGTGTTTTGTGCAGCACTGATATAGCTATACAGTCATGTTGCATAGTTTAAGCACAGTGTAACAATTTTTGTACCTTGTAAAATTGTACACAGCTGGTGATGGATGACTACAAATTTGAATACAATAGAACTGTTGTACTATGCCAACATCAGCTTTAAATCCACCCTACAACCCATAATGTTGCAGGGTCTTTCGCTAACAAAATGAAATGCCTTAAGATGATTGCTGTTGTGAATTGGCTCAATATAATTGAACTTGTTTATATGTAACTGCAAATGAGCATTTGATTTTTTTTCTTCTTCAAATGTATATGTATTTTTTTTTTCCTTTTTTGACATGACCATATAAAAACCCAATCAAAACTAACATATACCAGAGTCTTTCTAACCATGGACATACTTTTAGCTAGGCTAAACTGAGTAATATATACATATGCATGCAAATACTCTAGAAGGGCAGTCATTTTTTATCATTTAAAATTAGGCTTTCAGACTTCAAAATTTGCAGTTAATATATGCATAGGTTTGGTTTGTTGTGACTGTTATACAGAGATGGGGATGTCTTGACTACTGCCCTGAAATACTGAACATTTTTCATAACTTAAGCCACCAGAGTACTCAGTGGGTTCCCAAATTAGGAATGCAGAGGATATTTTTAAAATATCAGCTTAACCTTCTTTTCACTAATGACCCATCAGTAAACCAAACTAACAAAATTAAATGATGGTGGTCAGCTGTTCTGATCATAATTGTGACATAAAAGTATGTAAGTAGCTGTACATAGAAATATTGTGGGTTCTATGCCATCAAAGGCAAAATTACCAACATAGAGGACTTTTTCTCACTTTCTGAAAAAGCTATCCTTGATAAGATAGCACATTTTATATGCAGCAGTTCTCAGGTTAATGACAGAATAGGAGCAGTGACTTTAATTCACACCATAACTTTAAAGGGAAAATACAAAGACAGAAATGCAGGGTAACACACTGTCTGACCTTTGACAAATGAGCACTACAGGCCACACATGCTTATGTATGCTCCGTATGTCCCACTCATGCATTAATATATATATATATATATATATATATATATATATATATATATATATATATGTTTTGTTTTTTTTTTTTTCTTTTAGCAGTTTTTTTT
>VUQS01031843.1:59456-75131 GCA_015108495.1 Heterochromis multidens | reverse complement strand
TATAATATCAAAAGGAAAAAAAAAAAAAAACAAAAAAAAACTCCAGTTATAATGCAAGAGTCTGTATCTACAAAAAGAAAGGCTAAGCTCCTAATCCATGCAAGCTTTCTACCATGAAGAACAGTCAGTTGTATCTTTCCTCTTGTAAGGATTCAGGAAAGAATAAATGGAGTGATATCATGCAAACCGTTGATGACAACCTGCTTCAAAGTGCTCAAGATCTTTGATTAGGATGACTTTTAGCAACCTGTGAAACAAGCAGTGAATTGGCTGTGGAGTGGCTAAGCCAAAATTTCAATTCTGCTAAAAATGATGAATAATAGAATATCTTGAAAATGGCTTTTTACAGCACTAGCTTAGTAGGATTGACCTTGAGCAAATGTGTAATTTTTACCACACTGCAGGCTCTCAACAAATAAAATATAGTAGATTTTGTATTTAGCTGGTAGCAATGCACTATATAATGTGAAAGAAGTCATCAGGTTGAATACATCTTTGCATTCCAAACCATGAGTACTTAATAGTCATTACTTCATCATTACACGAGTACTCAAGACTAATAGGGACTATACCAATCTTTAAACTCTGTGTTCATTTTGATCTCAACTTAACGCCTCTGAAGTTTCAGAAACAATATTGTGTTGCAAAATACTGTCTATCCCTAGACAGACAAATAGCCATATAAACACCTGCCAAAGAACTCCAAACTGCCTTTGCATGTTTTTTTTCTGCTTAAGAGAATTTTTGACACCCCTAAAGAGGTTTTAGTCAGAACCAAAGGAAAATCACCAGTATTCAAATCTTTTTAATTGGGGTTTCATTTACTTAAGGATAATGAGACTTTTGTTTATCAAATGGTCATAAATAAGAGGAACAGAAATATGTTGAATCTGTGCAATTGATAAAAACAAACTCATGTTTATTACTGCATTTATTATCACCACCAAAGGCACATCCTAAGTCAGGAAAAACCCTCCATTGTAATTCCAGTGGCAATACTTTTTCCAGAACCACATTTTGCCATGATGACACACGCAGAGATGCATGCCGCGATGCATTCAATTCCCACCAGCTATGCTATCATGGCTGGTATGAATTGTATTTAACTGTAACACTGTGTAACACTACTGAACTTGCAATACAAACGTCCATAATCTTGTGTTGTGATTCCCTTTTTCCATGCTGCAATACCACCTGACTTCAGTAATATAGCCACCCATGTGACGGAGAGACATTGTAAAAGTTAACTGCAGAAACACAGACGCATCAAGGGGATTATGTGGCAGCCAAGTCAGATAAAGAGAGGAATCCCTTCAGCGCTGTAACTAACTGCAGGGACACTTGCTATGTTAGCCAGTTAAGCTTTGTGGTGGAACAGACAGTTTAAGTGTCCTACATTTTTTATACAGTTCTGTGAACAGAAGGTCTGAATAGGATGAACGTGCTAGTTAGCCATGTGGAGTTGGTGGCTCCTGGTTAAAGGATGATAGTCTTGTGAAAGAATTTATGTTCAAAGATCACTCAAGTAAAGAGTGGAGTAGAAATAAATACATCAGTATAATGTGGTTTATTTTTTGATGAGTTTTTTCCCCCCAGTTTCTTCCTATGGATCCCACCCAAATTACGAGGTATGAACTAAAACTGGATCTGCAAAACTGTGAATTTGTTACCCCCATAAATGTACAAAACTGAGTACTACAACTAAGATTTGCATGAGGAGACAGGAAGAAGTACCAGAGCCAAAGTGTGATCGCATGGAAGCAGACTCTCCATGGTTCAAAGGGAAGCTGAGAACACATCCGTCTACCTATAAAATAACTTTGCTTTATGATGTAGTGACATTTAATGTAGCCATAAATACCTTAAAGTTCAACTTGGATTCCTATCCCGTAGGATTTTTAGCTGCAGGGGTGTATAAAGCCCTGACTGACAGGCCTGGAAAAGAATTTAAGAGCTCAGACACCTCATGGAACGAAGTAATGAGCCATCTTTTGAGCCACAGACATTTTCTGTAAGTGGCCTCAAACACAAAGTCCATTCACTTCACGGAACATTATCAAACTTGTGACATTATTGAGGAACTGTCTCGCCTCTCAATAAAATATGAACCCTATTCCCCCCACAGGCAAAATCACTCGTTATTTGGATGAACTGAGGAACTGTCTAAAGACATGAAAATGATTTCCAATGACAGCTCGCTTCAGCTAAGTGACTAATCACACAGCAGAATAAAAATAGCTGACTGCTAGATTGCGAGAACTAGTGAATACTGAAACACGATTGTAATACCTCAGAGGCACAAATGCTTTTATTATCCCTCAGATACTTGATGAAAGATGGGACAAATGTGGGCAGGGTTTGTACCCTCTTGATGATTCATATCCTACAAACTATGATTTAAAGATGATTGCTGCTGTACTTACAGGCAATACAAGACACAAGAGCACTACAATCAAGGTAGTCCTGCAACACTTAGGCATAATAGTAACAGACTGGATTTAACTAGTGCTTATGTGTGGAAAATGTTACTCTACAGTACTCTGAACAGAAATTATTTTTGACCTTGAAATGATAAGAACACGTAGAAAAAACAAACATCTGAAAAAGCACTGTTCTGTCTGTGTTGTTGTTTTCTGTCTAAGTTCCTAGCAGTATAGTGTGGATGAAGTTTTCCTCCTCATTCAGCTCTGCATAAGGTTTACTGTTCCCTTGGTGATAATGATGCCTGATGGACTATGACAGACCAGACCCCGCAATATCAGCTCCTAGTGCTAGCAATCAATTTCAGACAGCAGCAGGGTCTGTGCTGGGGTGTCCATCTTTATAATTTGATTTGTTATCCCGTCGGACAGTTGTTACAGCAATCATTGCAACGATCACTCCTCCGACCACGACCCCAGCCTGCGGCTCCCCTCCCCAAATCCTCCCGGGACTTTTTCAGCTTTTCAACAGTTCTCAGTCAAATGCAAAGGCTACAAAAAAAAATGTGTCTTAATTGCACCACTGCGCCCTCTGTCACTCTCTCCTCTAGTCGCTGGCTGTCACCTTTGACCTCATACATAACTCTCATCCCACCCAACCTTATCCCCTCCTGTACCAAAATATTTTTCCCGCCGCATCTGAAATGTTTGGACATCCCATAATTTTGTAATTCGCCCCTGACTACAGCTGTTGGCAGGGTGGCAAGCCAGCCGCGCCCCAGTTAATCATAGATTACTTTATCTGGGCCATTCCAAATCCTCATGTGTAATGCAGTGCTACCTCAGCAGCAAGTAATCACTGCCCCCCCTCTTCCCCTATTCCATCCCAAACACACACATACATACACTTCTCCTCCTCACTTTCTCTCCAAGCCTGATTTGTCTCTTGCCTGTCTCTCTCTTCTAAATTTCTCCTCTCCCATTCCTCATCTCTTTCTTCTGTCTATGCATGATTGGACATTCTCATCAAACATTCATGAGCCAAACTGGTCCCAAAATGTAATATCAGAATATTAGCAACCCTTATTTCATTTGTTAAGGCCTTGGCTATGACTGTGTGGTATTACGAACAGTATTCATAGTAGAGTATTCATAGCTGAAAACTGGATCCCAGTCACAATGTGGCATGAAATATGATGGACAACAGGTTCCAGCTGATTCCTCGCCAAAAGCAAGGGGTCCGTCTACCCAATATGACAAAGAACGCAAGGGCAGGCGGTATTAAAAGAGCATGTAATGGACAGTAATAAAAGAGAGCAATAGAGAAAATGGGATAAGGCCAGGCGATGGAAAAAATAAGAAAAAGAGCAGAAAATAAAGAAGCAAAAAAAAGTCCAAGGGAGAGCAGAAGGTTGTAAGAGCAGCTGCTGAAAAAGAAAAGACCAGAGCCACAGAGGCAATGGGCTGCAGCTTTCCAATATGATAAAATATACTTTTAAATAGGACTTTTCATAAAAAAAAACCCATTAAGAATAATTAAATTAAACCTCTTTTATGTAAAGTTTAAAAGAATCTCAAATTTACAGACAGAACACATATATACACTCATTGATACTTTATTAGGTACACCTTGCTAGTACCGGGTTGGACGCTCTTTGCCTTCAGAACTGTCTTAACTTTTCGTGGCATAGATTCAACATAGATTTTGGTCCGCATTGACAAGACAGCATCACACAGTTTCTGCAGATTTGTCAGCTGTACATCCATGATGTGCATCTCCCATTCTACTGGATCCCAAATGTGGTCATAAAGGGATGGACATGGTCAGCAACAATAGTCAGGTAGGCTGTGGCATTTAAACAATACTCAGTTTACTAAGGGGCCCAAAGTGTGCCAAGAAAATATCCCTGCTTCAAGGTTTGACGTTCAGAGATGCTCTTCTGAATACCTTGGCTGTAACGAGTGGTTATTTGAGTCACTGTTGCCTTTCTATTGGCTCAAAGCAGTCTGGCCATTCTCCTCTAACTTCTATAATCAACGACATTTTCGCCCAGAGAACTGCCGCTCACTGGATATTTTCTCCTTTTCAGACCTTTCTCTGTAAACCCTAGAGATGGTTGTGCGGGAAAATCCCAGTAGATCAGGTGTTCTGAAACAACCCTACCATGTTCAAACTCACTTATCGAAAATCACCTTTCTTCCTCATTCTGATACTCAGTTTGAACTTCAGCAGGCCATCTTAGCCATGTCTACATGACTAAATGCACTAAGCTGCTGCCATGTGATTGGCTGATTAGATATTTGCATTGACAATCAGTTGAGCAGGTGTACCTAACAAAGTGTCTGGTAAGCATATACATATATGCACAGCATGGGCTCTATAAGATGGTGTAGTTCCTGTGATGATGAACTGGTTTGTGGACTATGGTTTTGAAGCCTTGATTATGGCATTTTGACCACTGACATCTAGGTTTTGTCAAAAATAGATCTGACAATATTTGGATGAGAGGATAAGGCTGGAGACTTAACAGCTAACAGCCTGCTAGCTAGCTTTATTACGAAGTTGTATCCATAATTCACTGCAATATTAATTAAATGAGATGGTAACTTTGGCGTCTCTGTGGACTATGATGTTTGCAGACAACACTGTGATCTGTAGTGAGAGTAGGGAGCAGGTAGAAGAGAGACTGGAGAGGTGGAGATATGCTCTGGACAGAAGAGGAATGAAAGTCAGTAGAAGCAAGACAGAATACATGTGTGTGAATGAGAGGGAGACAGGTGTAACAGTGAAGATGCAAGGAGCACAGGTAGTAAAGGTGGATGAGTTCAAATACCTGGGGTCAACCATCCAAAGCAACGGACAGTGCACAAGAGAGGTGAAGAAGAGAGTACAGGCAGGGCGGAGTGGGTGGAGACGAGTGTCAGGGGTGATTTGTGACAGAAGGATAGCAGCAAGAGTGAAAGGGAAGGTTTACAAGATGGTAGTGAGACCTGCTATGATGTATGGTTTGGAGACGGTGGTACTGACAAAAAGACAGGAGAAGGAGGCGAAGATTTTCGTTGGGAGTCACTATGACAGAAAAGGTTAGAGACAAAATTAGAGAGGCAAGGTTGAGATGGTTTGAACACATGCAGAGGAGGGATAGTGGATATATGGGACATGCTGAAGATGGAGCTGCCAGGCAGGAGGAAAAGAGGAAGACCACGAGAAGATTCATGGATGAAGTGAAGGAAGACATGCAGAGAGTTGGTGTGAAAGAGGAGGATGCTAGGGATAGGGTGAGATGGAGGAAGATGATCCCCTAAAGGGAGCACCCAAAGGAAGAAGATGGTACCTTTGGCTAGTGAAATAGACTTAAAAGAAAATGTACTTAACAGAGAAACAGAACAGTCAGCTCAGTGTTTTAGTACAACTGCTGACAAGAAGAAATGACAGTCAAAGTGGCCATGCCAATAATAAGGTATCATTTTAAACCTTAATACAATTTAAACTGATGAGTTATATTAAAATGTACCCCTTTTATAGTACTCGTGAAGGAGGAAATAAGATATAGAGACCAAATAAGTTTTTTGTGTCAAGCTGGAAACGTGTTTAGTGCAGTTCTAGAGTTGAACTTTTTAACATTGGAAGCCTATGGGGAATGAGTCAATTTTGGAGCAAGCCTCAAGTGGCTATTTGAGGAACTGCAAAAAGAGGTTGCCACTTGTCATACACTAGTGTTTTTCACATCCTAAAAAGCCAGAAAACAACCTTAGAAAAATCCTTCCAATTCTCATGCAAATTTGATTGTTGGGCACAGAAAGTTTCTACTGCTGATTCTTATTACTGAGAGAGAGACAAGGGAGATGTTTGACCCATGCTGGGCTGCACAGCCTTGAGCAGAACAACATTAGTTAAAATGTCACACACTGTGTGGATTCAGGCGTCACAGCTACTGTTGCAGAGCATTTTTTTTTCTTTTTTCTTTTTTTTTTTTTTAGCACGACACAAAAATAGCAGCCAAATTATTCTGAAGGAGATGTGGGTCAATATTGAAGTTTCTCTCCCAGGTATGAGAGAGAGTGAAGATAAGTAGTGGGGAAATGTTTCTGTGGTGTAAACAGGGTGACGCACTGCTTGTGTCAAACGGATTCATGGAGACAAGGAGACTAAACACTGTTTTATTAAGATAGCAGATAGTAAAGTATTACACTGTAATCATAATACCATAATCTACTAATACAGTTTTATAATGTTGCTTTCTTCACTGCAGCAAAGTTATGCTATCGTATATTTTAACCACTATTGATTGCAATGTGACACTGGGGTTGGCAGACACTGTTGGCTACAGCATTCAAGGCAGCGCTGGACTTGCATGCATGTGTAAAACATTTTTTACGTTGGGCCAGTTTTGCTTTAAGTCATCATTATGACTATTGCCTGCTCTTTAAACCATCCCTCATCCAAACCTCTTTATGTATTACAGCTTAAGTCAGCAATCCTCTGCACGCACACACACACACACCCACCCACCCACACACACACACACACACACTGCAATTTCCATTTAATCCATGTACAAGGCTGGAGCTTTCACAGACAATAACACACAGACAAACCTACTTAGGCCATCACAGACAGAGAGCAACAATACAGTGCAGTGTTATTTTTGTTATAATACAAGAATAAGTTGTCCACCACTATGTATCCAGTAGCCAGGGTGAATGTTAAACTGAACTAAATCCATAAACGAAGGAGGGCATGGGCTGAATGCACAAAAAGCACAAAACTCTACTGAGGTCTTGATGTAATGTAGGCAAAGCCTTATTTTCCACTTCAGTATGTTGGTGCTCGCATCGCCGCCAGCTTCCAGACCAGCAAAATTAGCATCTAGGCCAACAGGTGAGGGGCTGTTACAAATACAGTGCCTCAGAAGTGACCGACTAGCTGCTGTGGGAAGAGGATATAAAGTAAAAGGATGAAAGGAGCTTGTTCCCACAACCATGATCCAACTCCACCAATTGAGCTTAATTACCATTAGCTGACCACTCGATTATCATATCAATAAAGACTGTGAAATCGAATGAGGCACAGACTACTGTGCAGCGTTCCAGCAAATATTTGCATGTTTAGCAGGATATTACGAAACGCCAAGTGTTTTCCAGGACACTTTGTGCAAGCGTTTGTTATTTGAATTTCATCAGAAGCCCTAAAAGCAGTAATCCTCATGCATTGGTGCAGTCATTCCCCCCGAGGATTAATTCTAAAGAGGTACTCGCTCACTGATGTTCAGGCTGCTTCTCTGATATGGTTAGCTGGGGAAGCAGCGAGCTCTGTGTCTGCAACAACAGTTTCCTCACAACCAGAAAGCAAGAGATTTGTGTTGCTGGAACTAACTTGACTCAGCCACATTCTGGTCTGCAAATCAAAGAGGACATTGGGGGAATAAACGCACGCGCGTGCAAGAGAGGAAAATGCGGACTTTTATGTCAAAGAACGGGGTCCGATGGAGTTTGTCATATTGTTTTTGTCTCATTTCCTCCCAAAGAACACACTCCCTTGGAATAAGTGGGCTGCGATTCAGTGTCACTCTGTGTCTCAGCATGAAATCATTGAGGAATGCAATTATCACTTTGCCCAACAGACATTTCTCTGAAATGAAAGAGAACAATTGGGAACATAAGAGGGGGGTGGGGAGTGTATGTGTATAAATAGGGAGGGGATGTAACACCAGCTAATGTGCGCCCTAGTCCCTGCTCTAAACTTCAAACTTACTTTTGTTAAATTAGTTAAATCCTAATCCGCCGGCATACATCGTGGGTCAAAAGTTTGACACATCAACTTCTCTTTCTTTCTTTTATTTTAAATTTCACTCTAAATTTAGTCCAATAACCGCATGTTTTCTATGGTTTTATGACTCTTAAGAGCCATTATTTTCTCCATTATGACCTTTAAATGATCCACTCAAAGTACTACTGCCAAGGCTACTATTGTGTGCTCCATTTCCCTTGGCAGTCCTTATCCAAAATTCATTCCCTGAACAATAATTCTTGCGGAAATATTAAAAGCTGTTTAATAGAAAGGGGATCAGATTGCCTTGGCCTACACTTGAGGTCATTTTGGCTCATTAGAACAGGAGTGCAAATTTTAAAAGCAGGCTGCTTTTGAAGGCACTGCGAACAAGGCAGTCGCGGCATTTCATGCCGAGCTGGGCAGGTACCAAACTGTCACCACAGTGCTCAGCGAGAGGTAAACTGTCACCTCCTTACTATTAAAAGAACTCCCCTGAGAAAGAAAGAGGGAGGGAAGGAGAGTGGAGTGTACAAACTCAGCCCCAAATAAACAGAAAAAAAAAGAGCTTCCACACCTCTGGGTGACAAGAGCTGCTTCCTTTATCCCTCCATTTACACAAGACTCTAAGGTCAAGGCTGCTTGATCAATTCATTAATAATAGAGCACCTAGCAATTAGTGCCACATAAAAAAACCCTTGTTCAGTTGACAGAACGGGAAAATTTTCATTATTCAACATGGCTATTTGCCTGCATTTGAAGCAAAACAGGTGTAATATTTAAATATTTATTAAACAACACCATAATAATGTTTACCTATGTGCCACAGTGATTAAATTAAGAACACAGACACAAAGACAAGCCCTTTAGCACACATACACGCACACAGCTGAGGCTATCTTTGGCTGTACACTGTACTGAATGTGCTTGGCAAGCAGGCTGATGAAAGGTAACTGCAGGAGAAGAACTCATTATAGATTGTGATTCAAACATAAAAGGTAGGTGGGTCTTTTTTTTTTTTTCCCAAGAATAACTTCTTCTGATTCTCTTTTGCAACTGTATATACAAATGTCATTTTTTTTAACAACTCATCTCACTTTTCTGGATCACATAATGACTAAACTGAATTCGGCAACACTTTCAGAGGCATGACAGATGACAGAGAATCTCTGATTTTTAGTCTGACACAAAAAGAAAATTAAATGGCAAACATAGCAGTAAAATCCCTCTGGATACTAGCCATTTACACGCTGCCACATGAAATCACCCATGCACATATGCAAACACACGCAAACACAATGCCCACATACTCAATGCGCACATGCACAGACACACAAACTGAAAGTGAGCTTAGCTGCAGAGCTGCACCCCGAGGGCTGGTCTGTTGATTAATGAGGGGAAGAAGGTAAGAAGAGGAGGATGAAGCAGAAGTGTTAATGGAGCTATGACAGATTCCTCTAGGCCTGTTGTTTTATAGGTGAGTCTCCAGTGTATCTGCACAACGTAGCAAGAAGCTACTACAGAGGACTGAAGTCCCAGTCCGACAGGGGAGGTGAAATATGCAGATCAAATACACTTAGATATGGCGCAACATACTATAACCATTATTTAAGGAATACATTTATCTGTGAGCACATTATTAGAATATTATGGCTCTTATTTTCAGCCACAAGATTTGAGTCGAAAGTAGCATTCATTTTACTGAGACATCTCTACAAGAACTAGGTTCTCTTGTAAAACACTTCTGAGAGACATACCTTAGGTTAAATGACAGCACTCTGAGTGATTCTGCAGGAACATCCAATCTGTTTATGACTGGAGGCAGTTTGAAGGAAAATCTCAATAAAGTGCTATTCTTTATTGAGATTTCCCCAAAAAGTACTCACTTGAAAGAAAAATGTGATCTAAAATAAATATATTATGGCTAAAACAGACTATACTAAGAAGAGATGGGTACAAGCTATCTTTAAGCTAAGGTAAAGATTGATAGGTAACCAGTTTTACCAGTTTATATCAGACAGAAACAGGCCTACAAAACATGACAAAAAGCAAAAAAAAAAAGGAAAGTTTGTCATTTATTTAATATATATTTACCTGCATTAGCTTTTCTTGACCGACTAGCCACTGCGAACAGATTGAATATTTTAATATTATATGGACGTGTTTAAATGGTCTTTGCACAGCTGCATTAAATACCACGAGGGGAAATACAATTCATTATAAGGAGGGAATGAGTTTCATAGCAAGCTAGCTAATATTTCATTCAAAACCACAAATGTGGCTCTTATTGTGACAATAGATGAAAAAAAGAGACTACACCATGTCTGGAGGTCTCATCCTCTGAGGACCATGAATGTCAGATGTGCAGTTTTTTATGGAAATTCATGTGATTATAAATCCACACTCACCAGCCACTTTTCTTTTAATTAATCTTTTCTAATCTTTTGATTTTAATCTTTTAATTCTTTGTGGCAAAGATTCAACAAGGCGCTGAAGAGATTCCTCAGAGATTTTGGTCCATATTGACATGATAGTATCACACAGCTGCTGCAGATTTGTTGGCTACACATCCATGATGTGAATCTCCCGTTTCACCACATCCCAAAGGTGCTCTACTAGATCTGGTGACATTTGGATACAGTGAACTAACTGTCATATTCATGACACCAGTTTGAGATGATTGGAGCTTTGTGAAATGGCGCGTTGTCCTGTTGAAAGCAGCCACTACACTATGGTCATAAAGGGATAGTCAGCAACAATGCTCAAGTAGGCTGTGGGGTTTAAGTGATGCTCAGTTGGTACTAAGAGCCAAAAGTGTGACAAGGAAATGTCCCCCACAAGGTAGGATGGATCCATGGTTTCATGTTGTTTATGCCAAATTCTGATCCTACCATTCAGATGTTGCAGCACATGTTGCACTCAGACCAGGCAACATTTTTACAATCTTCAATTCTTTGTAGAAGACAGTTGGCTACAATTTGCATGCAGACCAAATTGTAGCCTCGGTTTCCTGTTCTTAGCTGTAGCCCATCTGCTTCAGGGTTCTGCACACTATGCAGAAGAGCTTTCCGAGATGCTCGTCTGCATACCTTGGTTGTAATGAGTGGTTATTTGAGTTACTGTTGCCTTCCTATCAGCTCAACAAGGCATTTTCACCCAAAAAACTGCTACCCACTGGATAGTTTCTCTTTTTAGGACCATTCTCTGTAAGCCCTAGAGATGGCTGTGTGGGAAAATCCCAGTAGATCAGCAGTTTGTGAAATACTCAGGCCTGGCACCAACAACCATGCCACATTCAAATCACCTTTCTTCCTCATTCTGTTGCTCAGTTTGAACATCTTGACCATGTCTACGTATTTGCATTGACAAACAGCTGAACTAAAAAAGTGGCCAGTGAGTGTATATAAAAAAACATTTCAGTCTGGGCTAAAGTGCTAGACAGACTGTCCAACAGACATTCTGACATCGCATGAAGTAGCAGGAAAAAACAGTGTTGATATAATGGATATTTTTAACAAAAAACACTTTTTGTTGGTAGTTATCATTCTAGTGGTTTTAATGACAAACTATTAATAGCATTTGTCCCCTTCCATGACAAAAACCTCTTTTGATAATTAGGAACAACTGGAATCAATAATGTGAAAATGTTTAAGTGAGGTCTGGGCAGAGATTTATTCATGAAAGTGACTATATAATAGAGGCACATTTTTCACCATGAATAATGATTGTTGGGCTGTTTTTCCCATATCTTGTTAGAGATGCAATTCATCAGGGCCAATAAGAGGTGCCGATTTGTCTTCAGGGTTTATCTGATGGAGTAGCTGATGAAAACCAAAGGAAATGAACACACAATGTATAGCTCTGCATATCTGTGAGGTAATGCACTGAGTCCAAAAAGATCTATCACAAAAAAGAGAAGCTAAAAGTAGGCTACATGCACCCACGAGGCACAAATAAAATCATAAACAAAACTAGTCATATTAAAAATCTTCTGTCTTCTTCAGCTCCAATTTCCTTTGGCAATCAGAGAGATGGGGTGCAGAATGCAGCTAATTTTGGCCACTGGATGTAAGAAATGACTGATTTACTAATTGATATAACCTGACTTCATTGCACAACCTCAGCCACATTTATCCATGTTGTTTGGAAGTCTCAATTGCTGCAAGTCTAACACAGCTGACAGTGTATTTTCTACGCTCCACTGACAAGTACAGTTCCTGGGATGAAAAATCTCCTGACATCCACCATTCTGGACAGCCTGTCATTGTTAATAGTGAGTGCATGGAAGTGGCAAGATCCTATCTTAAATGGCTGTGCCATCTTGGACAATGGACACATTGTTCTCCACTCCTTTGCTTCTGCTTTGGTGGGTGCTTGTGTGCCAATAAGGGGAGGGGGACATACCCACACACCATCACAATACATGCTTTCCACATAAAGGCCACTGGATACTGGACACAAATACCCACTTGTAAGTCAAAAACAGCTGAGACAGAGAAAGGAGGGATGTTGATAACAGCTAATGGAGGGAGTGACTGTACACTGAGATGGAAAGAGAGTCCAGTGAAGTACTTAAAAAGTAATAACTCTTCCCTTTTTTATATTTTGTGTTTAAAAAGACCAAAAAGTGCTTTATTTGTGTTGTTAGTGTCTTTATCACTGTGCACTGTAAGCTGCAAGAAAAGCATTTGTTGTTGTTTTACTAAAGATGTGGTTTTGGTATCACCAGCCTCAACCAGCCAGTTCAAATCAATATCTGTCCAGAGTCATAAATGTAAAATATGAAGACTTTGAAGGAATTTAATATGTTTAGATTAGTGTCGCTAATTCATGACCCAACCAAAAGTGAAATATGGTCACAATCTTCTCATCTGCTCTCGAGTTGTGGCACAGAATGATGGCCAGAAAAGTAAGTTGATGTTTGACCTTTTGGACGTAATTTTATCCAATTAGAACATTTTAAGAAATATTGCTGTAGCCAAAAACGTATTTTCTCAGCTCTAACATGACCTTAACCCGGATCGCCAAATTATAATTAGTTTATTGTTAGTTCATTGTTAAGACCAAGTAAACAATTTTAAGAAAAATTCCCTGAAGACACTTAAGATGTATTGAATGCGATGGATGGAAAACCTTAAAACGCAATGCCTCCGACCACAGCAAACAAGCATTAAACCAGTCAAAAAGCAGCTTGTCGTATGTGAGATGGTGAAACTGGGGAATGTCTGTCATGTTATGTTTGGGAAAAAAAAGGTTGCTTTCGTTGGACTAAACAATTAAATGACTAATCACTTCAGTGCTGAATGGAAATTCCTGTTCAGCTCTATTTCCAGCCTTCATTTCTTGCCCAGTGTTGTAAATACGGATGGATTCACGAATATTACATTTATCTCATGAGTAAGCATTCATGATTAGTGTCTAACCCTCGAGCCACTGTGTCTGATGGAAGTATTACTCCATGTAATGTCATGCGTTCAGTCATAACAAATAATTCCTCTCTGTCAGTTTCTAACAAATCTTTCCATTGTCTTTTCTGTCAAACACTGAAATCCAATTCCTCCCAACACCACCAAAGGTAGTGAAAATCTAAGATGCACAGAGCTCCAGCAGTTGTTACTTGTTTTTCTTTTTAAGCCCTTAAATCGCAAAGGGTTATTTGCAACAAAACAAACCGTATGCATGCACAAGATTGCAAAATGGTTCACTCATAAAAAACTAATTTTAAGACCTCAAATCACTTCTGTAAATCTATAAACAGGACTGTATTCATCTTTTTGCAAATGATATCCTTGTGCTAGGATGATGAATAACTTAAGCTCTCAGTCTGCAGCCCAGATTATTGGTTTACTGATTATTTGTTTATATTCAGACTTTTTGGCTGATTGTTTTTTCACTCCTCCTCATTCCGGACCAGACATAATGCATTTTTAATGTGTTTTCTGCTCTGACATTTAATGCTGTGCTTCGACCAAGGCACTCTCAAAAATACACTTAGATGGCATTAGAGCTGTCCCTCTCAATTTTATTACTGCTATTATGACTTGCACGAACAGCATAGCTTATATATTATTTGTATTTTAAAGAT
Source organism: Heterochromis multidens (assembly GCA_015108495.1). Taxonomy (NCBI): domain Eukaryota; kingdom Metazoa; phylum Chordata; class Actinopteri; order Cichliformes; family Cichlidae; genus Heterochromis; species Heterochromis multidens. The sequence continues at coordinate 60,856 of VUQS01031843.1, read as the reverse complement.
CTAAGTTAGTTTCTGGGGTTCAATTTTTATTTGTGCTTAAATTTAAAGGTGAAAGTTGACCAATTGTGCAGTCTAGGACAATGAAGGTACGCTCACTGATTTTAATTTCCAACAGCACTCTTAATCTCAGGAATTTATTCCAGCTCACTGAAATGAATATGTGTAATGTGAATGGGGTCATTTGTTGTCACATACCCACAGAGAATTATAACTCCTTACTCTCACTCAGCTCTATGCAGCTTTATATTGTCTTCCAGCTAACTGTTTTGCCTTGGCAAAGCAGCCAGCTGCTCTCAGTAAAGAAAAAAAACTAAAAAACAAACAAAAAAACATGATAAATGACAGTACGCTTCCTCAATATGCAGGCCACTTTAACATAACATGCAGTCATGTGATCCAGTGGTAACAAAAGAACATTAAGTTTTTATGAAAAAGTTTTTTTTTCCTGTGGTGAGAACTAATAGTATCTAAATGAGAAGCACTCTGTGTCTTCTTAAAAGTATTACCTACCTACCTGTGAGCCAGGATCTGTTCTACAGCTTCTTTGAAGTGTCAAAACATATTTGTGAATACAGAGACTGGCAGACAAACTCACCTCACCGTTTTTGCTAAGACTCAAAGTAAAGTTGGACAGACGGGGGGGGGTATTCAGAAGCTGACCTTTTCTATTTACCGCAGTGTTCCTAAGCCTGGGAAACATGTACTGTACCTGGACTGAGACTGACACACAAATTACTCAAAGGTCACGTTATTCAGCCTTTCAAGAGGAGTCCATCCCACTGATAGCATCAGCCGTTTTCGTTGAAAGGAAACAAAGAACCTGTTTTGATGACAGAAATATCACTACTGCTGTTTCTTAGATGCTGCCAGATTTTGTTTTTCTCTGCACAGAGACACTTAACTTGTTTCTGGCTCTTGTAAGCATTTAGTTTGTTTTCATGTCGTAAAAAATAAATAAATACTGTATGCTACAAAGCCACAGGATTAAAATTAATTGAGAATCCACACACTGTTCTCTGGCAGCAGATTGTTTACTTGTTTGTCGGGTGCATGTGTGTGCCAATTCAATGTTGAACCAAGCCAATTGGGGTGTGTGTGTGTGTGTGTGTGTGTCGGCCTTTGCACTGTGTCAGGGGGAATAGCCTGTTGGGGTTATGGAGGGTGCAGTGCGGGGTGATGAATAGAATGCTTTTGTGTTCGGCCCCACAGCTGTCTGCAAACCAGTGAAGGAGAGAAAGGTGAGGGAGAAAGGGGGTAAGGTAAGAGAGATAGCCAAATAAAGAGGAAGAAAAGAGCAAGAGAGATAAAATAGTGGAGAGGAGATGAGAGCGTCACTGCTCCGTGTGGGGAGTACAGGTGAGATACAGGAAGCCGAGAGGTGAGAGAATGGATTAGAGGTG
>VUQS01031843.1:0-48113 GCA_015108495.1 Heterochromis multidens | reverse complement strand
CCCATCCCCCCCCTACTTAAAAAAAAAAAAAAAAAGGAAATGAGCAGGGACAGACAAGCGTGACTAATGTGTACGCCCTGTAGAGGGCAATATTGTCTGCAGTGCTAGGAGTACTTTGAAAGGGCCTTTTAAATGTCTTCATATTTCTTCTGTATGATAATGAGATCTCTCGTCTTGTGCTATAAATCCCTAAAGTGATGAATAATCAACATAAGCTGTGTTACAGATTGCTGCATAACATCAAAAATCAGTCTGTTATAGATCAAGTCATTTTCATATACATTTTAAATCTTCCAAAAAAAAAAAAAGTTCATTACGTCAAATAGGAAGATGCAGGCCGATTTGTCATTGCTTGTTATTTATCATTCTGCACCTCATTTAATATGACAGTGGATCAGTGTTCAAGTGCAGATTCATGTATGTCTTATCAAATGATGTTTGTTCTCTTCCACAGCTCAGTTTAAAAACAGTTGTTGGAAGCATGATCAGCAGCAGAGCATGAAATTTGGCTAAAACTGCACCTTGAGCACTGCGGGTTATTGACTTCCGGATTTAATCTGACAGATTTAATATAAAACTGGTGATCCTTGTGCTTTTCTCAATGGCTGTGGCTTGTGGATCCTTCTTCAGGACTGGCAGAAGCGCACGACTCCAGTGCTCACCATCCAGGTCAGAACAAAGCTACTCTTTTACCTCCACGGCCTGGTTCACAACGGCTCATGTGTGAGGATGGAAAAAGAGTGGAAATCAAACCTCCTCCATAAATACATGAAAGGTCAGCGATGACGTCAGAGTCCAGGGACTGCCCAGTCCATGATTCTGCAGCCCATCGTCAGTGCCTGATTCGTTGCAGCTCTATATTTTGCACTCAGTGCACCTTGACCACGATCCCAATATAAACACAGTACTACACTTCTGAAATAGAAATGTGTGTTTGCCTGCTGCTCATAAGTCTTTCTACTGTTCCATTTGTTGCAGGCAGCTACAAAAGGAATAATTTTTGCTGACTTGCACAAAAAACTTGAAAATAAACTTACTTTATTCTGTTTGATGTAGTTTACTATGAACTGCATTGTTTCATGAGTGCTCTCAGTATTCACTTTCCATGCTCTGCTCTTCTTCCACTACCCCTGGGCCCTCTAGGCCTTGGCCCAAGACTCTTCCACTTCCTTTTTCTAGTGTTATGACTGACTGCAAAGAAGTGTGTGTGCCCATCTGCTGTGCATGGTCTTATTTTTTGGCCATGACCCTTAACTTTATAGCATGTAGTTTTTCAGTCTTTTTTCTCGATTTATTGGAAGGTATCTTATACTCCGTTCCAACTCTGTCTCAACATTTGTATATTTGCTTCACTTTGCAAACTTATGGTTGTTTTACATACAGATTATGTCTTGGTTAGGCATGACTCTTTGAAATTCAGTCAATTTCCTGTTGTTATCCATGGCTTTATGCGTAAAGATTGATGGCACATACCTCTGCTCTTGTTATAGTCATAATTAATTCATTCTCAATTGACCTACATTTGGAGGATGAACAGGAAACCTCAGCCCATTTAGCTGTTGACTTTTAAAAATATTAAATTCAAAAGTAGGACTGCTATTAAAAATTGATCCTCTGGAGAGAGATGGCAGACTTAATTGTTCAGTTAAATAATAAAATCTACACTTTACAAATAGAGATGTATTAATTAGTTGTTTTAAGTATCTATTTTGATGCAGACTTGTCTTTATTTATTTGTAGAAGCAAATCTAACAGCCCTGCAGTCTGGGAGGCAGCCAGCCCCTCCTGGTGAGGTACTGTAAGCCCAACTTTCCCAACTTTGGTCCTCAGTGCTTGTTTTAGAAAGACTTCTACATGTGGCTCACATCTGCATTCACAGCATAAAACTGTTTCACTTTATTTATACAGGAACAAATGTCAGTACTGGTGTTGTATGTGTGCAAATTGTTGACTATAAACCATCTGTGGGCAGTTTTTTTTTCTTAGTGATGAAGCATTTAAAATATAGCTGTAGTTTTGCCATGGCAGAACTAAGATTAATTCATGTAAATCATTGTTTACACACCATACAAGAGAGAGGGAAACCAAAACAGAGCATATAGCAGCTACCATGTTAATATGTAGATGTATAATATTGTATTTAGCATAATCTGTAAAAAAAAAAGAAAAAAAATACTTTGCCAGATGTTCTTAACTAGCTTTACTGGCCTGAGTATACAAGGACAAAATAATCTTTCTGCAGCAAGAGCTCACATTTCTTAATTTTCTGTGAAACAAAGGAACCTTTTCTTATGAAAAGCCTCTTTTATTTGTGTTGGATTGGAAGACAGAGGGTGTATTTGATCTGTTAAAGCGCCCTGCAATTAACCTGGTACAACACATTGGCTAAGGCTCAGCTGTTGACATTGTGTAGCTGCTGTAACTACAGCACTGTCGAATGGCACTGTTTGGTTCTAGGATCCAATAAGCACCACTAAGGCTCGTGTAACAGATACATACAGCCATTCACATGAAGTTAACCATTAGTTTGACACTGTTAAATCACACTGCCTGCAGCTCAACATGTCACACATTGCTCTAGCTTTTGCAAGGCTAGGTGGATAGAAATAATGGCCACAAAAGTGAAGGCAACCTGTTAGGTGTTTTTAAGGTGGAATTATTGTAAACCTGCTTCACATGAGCACGAGCAATGAGACATCTACGGAAGCATTTAGCACATGTTGAACCATCCACTTCTGGCCCCTTGATTGACACATTCAAAGTATCAGTTTTAATATTTGTTATTCCAGCAGAACTCTCCAGCTAAAAGGACTGTGGCAGCATTTTCAAATTTCACTCAAGTAGTCCGATTTGTTGGTCACAAGAGAGCCAGTTGCTAATGAATGGTTCTTATAAATCAAATGTCTAAGATTTGTCAGAGGTTTGTTTTAAAAGCATCTAGGCCCAAAATAACTCAATAATTATATGACTCACCTTGCCACTCAGGAAAAGCATATTTTTTTCTCCACCAAGGTACCCACTCCATCTTTGCAAAAAACTAATTCACAGTGTGGCTATGTACATGTAATATTTTTGGATCATAAGGGTAAAAAACCCACTCCCTGTCAAATGCTATGTTTTGTTTGTCTGCCAAAGTAAAGGCTTGACAAGAAGGAATCCAGTCATTACCACTGGCAACCATAACTTTTCACCTCAGTGCTGACGGCTTCCCTGACTGCATTACTGCTATCTGATTCCCATCCAACTATATTGGGCCAGACACTGCACATAAACAAACAGGTGAGTAAGTAAAAAAATACAATTAAACCCAAATGTACAGCACATGCACACACATATCACTGTCTGCCTCTCTCTCCTCTTCTCATTGGGTATATGCGGTCTCTTTGACACAGTCTGCCTGTCTGCTGCCATGCAGCGCCACATTTAGCTCTGCAAGAAGTGCCAGACTGCAGCAGAGCAGAGCGGAGTGAGGAGGTTATTAATGGCCTTCCTTATTTTAAACGACAGTCTGAAAACACTGGTGGCACCATGTAGACCCTGCTAGCTGCAAGCTTGTCTTTCATCTCATCTGTCTTCACGGCACTCAGTCTCCTTGGTCCTAATGGGCCCATAGCTGTCGCTCTGTCAGTTTGCACCTAATGCATCCTTGGCTGTCTGGTGGGTCCAGTGGGCAGTCTCGGTGGGTTGCATGTGAAAGCACACAAAAATCCATCACTTTCAACTAATGTGTTGCACCTCTTCTTTAATTATTTGAAGACACAGGATTTTTTTTTAAACAAATAAGTAATTGTTCAACAAAACCTCTCCTAAAGTTACATCTTCATAAAACTTACCCCAGTTGGTACCCCAGTGTCATCCTGATAAAGATGCTTAGACTGTTTTCTCAGAGATTCAGGTTATCTCTCTGCCCTTTCCTGTCCCCCATTTTTTCTCCCTTTCACTATCCCACCCTTCCTCTTACCTTTCATTCTTCAGAGCCTCTGAATGCCACCTTTCACTACTTCCTGCTGTGAATTTTGACACCTGTCTGATGTATGCCTCTGTTTTCTGCATCAGTCTCTCTACAGCCCATTTTGCTGTGGAGCTCGGCCAATCAGGCAAGCGATCAAGATTAATCAAAACATGATGTGTTTATGTGCTAACACTGCAGTGAGCATTGATATAAACGAATATACAAATAGAGCAACAGTTTGCCAGAGTAAATATAAATAATATCATTACGTAAAAATGTATACACAGAGGTGGCTTATATACTATGCATGTATATGCATCTATACATGGTATAGACCAGCTGCTTAGATTTAAATGTTAACATATGTAGTACATGTGTGAGTGCTATTTTACAGTAATTATTAGTTTTGAGTGAAATGTGAATGAAGTAACAAACATTAGTCAGCCTCCTGTAAATGCACACATACAGATATAGCCCTATGCCACTAGTTGCTGTGAGGATCTCCCTATATTTTTCTATTGTGCACTGACAATTGCTAATGCACACAGATATGTAATTATTCGTCCTACACTTAGACCCACTGACACAGAGACAATTAATTTAACATAAATCCATGTACATTGTGTCACATTGGTGTCACCAGGTCCAGTGGCTGTACATTAAGTCCATAAAATTTAGTATCTCTTGTCTGGGGAGTAACAAAGACTGACAGCTTAAATCAAAACCTGTTGCAGCCCTCCAGACATCATAACACTGTCGGACGTGGATATGGTGAAATCTATTATTGACTGGTCATTTTGTCTGACTGCTTCTCCCAAGTGAATGAGGAGTGATTGCTTCTCTCCTTGGTGACAGACACTCAGGGGACCACACTACAGATTTTTAGCAAGCAATACAAAATAAGTCAGAACATTTTCTAGTTTTTCAGAAATACATTTTCAGTTACAATTTTAGGGCAGTGGATCAAAAGCACTTCCATATTATTTGGGTGATTTGTATTTGAAGGGTATTCAGCGCTGAACCTAATTATATAAATTGTTATGTACACTCACCAAGTATATACACCTGTTCAACTGCTCATTAATGTAAATATCTAATCAGCCAATCACATGGCAGCACCTCAATGCATTTATACATGTAGACATGGTTGGGACCTGCTGTAGTTCAAATCAAGCATCAGAATGGGGAAGAAAGGTGATTTAAGTGACTTTGAACGTGTAATGGTTGTTGGTGCTAGACAGGCTGATCTACTGATGATCTACTGGGATTTTCCTACACAACCATCTGTAGGGTTTACAGAGAATAGTCCGAAAGAGACAAAAAATATTCAGTGAACAGCAGTTCTCTGGGTGAAAATGCCTTGTTGATGTCAGAGGTCAGAGGAGAATGGCCAGACTGCTCAGGAAAGGAAACAGTAACTCAAGTAATCACTTATTACAACCAAGGTATGCAGAAGAGCACAAGTTGAACTTTGAAGCAGATGGGCTACACTCCTGTCAGCTAAAAACAGAAAACTGAGGCTACAATTCGAATGGGCTAACCAAAACTAGACAACAGAAGATTGGAAAAATGTTGCCTAGTCTGATGAGCCTCGATTTCTGCTGCATTTGGATGGTAGGGGCAGAATTTGGTGTAAACAAAATGAAAACACGGATCCATCAAATGGTTCAGACTGGTGGTGGTGGTGTAATGGTGTGTGTGTGTGTGTGTGTGTGTGTGTGTGGGGGGGGTTCTTGGCAGACTTTGGACCCTTTAGTACCAACTGAGCATTGTTTAAACACAAGAGCCTACCTGAGTATTGTTGCTCACCATATCTATCCCTTTATGACCACAATGTACCCATCTTCTGAAGCTGCTTCCAGCAGGACAACACGCTGTGTCACAAAACTCAAATCATCTCAAACTAGTTTCTTGAATATGTGTTCACTGTACTCAAACAGCTTCCACCATCACCAGATCTAAATCCAGTAGAGCACCTTTAGGATGTGGTGGAACAGAAGATTTGCATCATGGATGTATCTGCAGCAACTGTGTAATGCTATCATGTCAATGTGGAACAAAATCTCTGAAGAATGTTTCCAGCACCTTGTTAATTCTATGCCACAAAGAGTGGAGGCAGTTCTTAAGGCAAAAGGGGATCCAACCAAGTACTAGCAAGGTGTAACTAATGAAGTAGCTGGTGAGGGTATATAAATGTATAATGCAAACAACTACAAAAATGACTTTAACCAACTTACAATGGAAACAGAAAATGTCTAATAGAAATGTGTGGTCATTCTATTGTTTTATTGCAAAATGAACTTTTCCTAACAATCCGAGGTAGGAAAATCTATATCATGCAAGGAAAACAGAGATGAGAATAGAGTTACTTGTCCATTGTAATGACTGCAGCTTAAAAGAAAGCATTCTGTATGGAAGTATATTGTACAACAAACTGTATGACATTTTTAAAAAGTAGCATATTTTTGTTTCTCTTTATCAGTGTCAAAGATGATTACTGATTAGACTTCATTTTTCTTTGTAAAATGAAATGCATGATGAAGGCACATACGTGGAAGTTGTGTTTAGAGAATGATAAACCCCGAGAGATGAGTATACTTCCCGACCTGCAGGCAGTTTTAACTAAACCACATTTTCTAGAAAAATACAAACAAAATCCATCAAACAGGTAATCACAACAAAAATACTTAGCAGCATCCTTTACAAGTCATATTGATATAGCATCTAATCATATAAAAATAAATGCATGACAAATTTCCCCAATCCAAAAGTACAAAATCTAGCAAAACACCTCTCCAAAGCACCAATAAATGTGCCAGACTTAATACAAAAATGATATTATTTCTGAAGTGCCATTATAATGTTATATAATACATTTCTATAATCCATATTCATACATAGATATTTGTTAAAAAGGCAAAAAAAATGTAACACTGTATTAACAAATATGTACAACAAAGTAATCAGCAATATTTACAGTTTCTAACATTTCCTGCTAAAGCTGACAAAAGACTCATTCCACGAGAGTGAGCAAAGACAGGTTCTCAATGCGTACATATCAAGTTTCTTTTTTGTTGCTGGGTTTACGCTGCCATAGTGACAACCTCTAACCCGTGAAGTGTAGCAAAGCCAGAAACATTTCAGTCATTGAGTTTGACAACATGGCTTGATTACCACCTATTCAACAGCACAAGTGTGCTTTTTTGTTTGGTGAAGCCACCCTCTGGGGCTCTCAAATCACAGCGAACACCCGGAACGCCTTCCCTCCGGGAGGGTTTCGAAGGCTGCAGGGAAGGAGAAAAACAAGAGGGAGAGTGAGTCTGGGTGCTGCATGTGTCAGATACAGAACATGTCCCAGCCTAGATGACAGACACACATAAACAGATTGACTGGTTTTGTGGAGAAATGTCCATGGTAGTGTGTTGTCTGACGCTCTGATGACAGACAAGACACAAACAGAGAGAGGCTGAAGTTCAGTGAGAAAACAGATAAACCACCCATTAATACACAAACACAGGGAACTTCATGTGGGAACACAACAATGACAGACATGTTGTAAAGGTAAGGGAGATAGATAAATGATGGGCAGACATCAGGCATTTTAGCAGAGTGACAAAGATAAATTAAGTAGCGACAGGGACGGTAAGAGTGAGGACATGAAAAGAAAGAGGAAAGGTCTTTGAATAACTGAGTGTGCATGCAAGTCTCCCCTCTACATAGGTCATAGGAAGAGTAGTCATTTTGCAGACCACAGTAGGTGCAATTTAATTTCTCTTAAAAACTGGAACAGACTACACAGTATCTGGGTCATTTTGAAGAGTGGCTGCTATGAACCTGTGGCTTTAATATTGTTGCAAGGTGGTGCAGCATAAATTCAACACATGCTTTCATCTTATTAGCATAGCAATACCTTGGCTTACAAGAGATTTTATTAACAACAGTCTCTAATTTTATATCAGAGAAACTTTGAATCTCCTGATTCAAAGATCACATCTGCTCCTTCTCCTACATTCAGAAGACAGTGTCACACTGCATAGATTTGAATTTGTCTGAGTACTTTATAGCCCGCTTTAAGCTTCTTAACATTCCAACAGCCACCGTAAAAAACAGTGATGTCTCTTGTTTCCTACTCTGTGTTAGCACATGGCACCAAACAAGGTAATCTACTCTCAACCCTCTTCGTCGGATTAGACAAATGAAAAATGTTGGGGCAGTATAAGCAGATGTACACCCCTATGTCGACGATGAAGTACTCTATTTGCAAACTAGTTGAGGTGTTTCATCTTATGGATAGTGCTGTCCTTGACTATGGCATTGTTAAAGCCGGAGTGAGAAGCTGTTCCATATACATGAACAGCTGTTACATCCGAGCTCTCGCCAAGTGAGTTCACACAGTGTTGATTAAAACCTATCAGAGCCATGTAAATGGATCTGTATTTTCCAGTATACCAGAGTTTTGAATTTGGCATCTGTGTTGGCATTCCCATGCTGGCGCTCCAGTAGAGATGAATTTTGTGTCATCCAAAAATAACTGGTTTGCCAAAATTGAAGAGGGGAGAAAGCATAGAGCGGGATGGAGGAGGCTATAGCAGCTAGTAGTATGGTGGAAACACCCCAAAAAAAAGAAAAGCTTCTGATGCACCAGACGGAAAAGGGACTCTAAATTCAGAGAAAGAATTACAGTCTAAAAAAGAAGTTAATAAGTTATAAACTCATGTCAACAGTGTTTACGTACTTATTCTCACTGCCAGAAACTTCTGCATAGTATTGTTTGGGCTGTTTGTGCTATTGGCAATCTGATACACTTAATCACATTGAAAAAAGTAAAAGAAAATATGGGTAATTTTAGCCCATTGCTAGGTCGTTTCTAGGCATGTATAATTCATCTTTTGTGGATATAAATAAACGTTATTGTCATGAAATTAAAACAACAGTGTGCTATCCTAAGCTGTTGTAGGTGCATAAAGCATAAAAACAGGTAATTTCAGTCCGTTGCTAGGCACCTACCAGGCAACATGATGGCGTCATAATAGAGCATGCCTAATAAATTTTTTGTGGATATAAATTAGATGCTACTGTCATGAAATTAAAATGACTTAATGCTTTTATAAGGTGTTATAGGTGCATAGACGGTAAAACTGATTATTTTAGCCTATTGCTCAGTGATTGCTAGGCAAGACGATGATGTCATAATATCTGATACAGATAAAAACCTTCAGGGGACTAAGATAAACCTGTGTGCCGAGTTTGGTTGCTCAACTCCTGATGGTCTAAGAGGAGTTGATGTACTATAAAAAAAACATACAGACATTTTTTTAAGATATTTGTTGTCTGTGTTACATATATTTAATCTTTTTTTAGCTTTTGTGATGCTGGCTACTTTTCGGGTGTATTATGTTTGCTAAATATTCAACAACTCAGCAACTTGTAAATTTTCAACCTGATCAATTCTTTCTCTATACTATATAGCATATTAGAGCAGTCAAAGACAATTCGCAGGTTAATTTAGGTTACAAGTAATCCGTAGCCTGATAATTTGTTAAGGTTAAGTTTCTGCAAAATAAATGAGGCGATGTTTTACACATAAATCCATTCCTTCTTTGCAGCTTCTTTCCTCAACATTATTTGCATTAGTTCATCCACTTTGTTGTTGGAACCAGGCAAAAATTGTCTAAAATTTCACCCAGTATTGATCCCCTTTGTGATAAATGCTAACAAGATCTTGTTTCCTCAGTACACATCCTGTTTTTTACTTTTCAGCTTTTTATTACTGCTTTGTGTCCTTGTTGTTGTTTTTTTCCCCCAATTTATCTGTTTCTCTATATTAAGCTTTAAATCCTTGTCCACTGTTTGTCCTTTTTGACCTAGTACCAGAAAGCAAACCACTTCTAGAACTGTGTGAAGATGCACTCCTCTTCTGTACACTAATTGCCAAGCAATTCATTATTTTAAACTACAAGAATGCAAATCAATCTACCACGTGCGCTGCATACAAGATGTAACTGCCTGCATTTTGAAATGATTAAGTCCACAAGGAGAGGAGAGTGGATACCTGAGAGGCATTGATTTCTTATTGCTCCACTCCAGGTGCAAGTGCATTAACCTCTTCACTTTCCTGTCATGTGCTAAGGCGGAATGCTGACATAGGACCAATAAACCCCCCAAACAATATATCTATAGTGGTATAATAAAACAGAGCTGGGGTACCGTTATGCATTATTTATTTTGTTTTTCTTTTATTGTAAATGTATGGTATATATATAGAACTATTTTCCCCCCTTATAAGATTGTGAGATTAGTCATCCGATACCTCTCTGAGAAAATGCCATTTTGGTACGTGGCAACGTAGTGTTTCCGCTCGTCCACTGGCATCACATCAATGTAACCACCCACATCATTCCTGATGACTCCGCCGTGGACTGCTGCCCGACATATACTGGACTTCTACAGGAGCATGCAAAAGGAAAAAAAAAAACATGTCAGAAATGTTCATTCATTTTTGCCTCGAAAACACTGACAGCACCAAAGTAGTGTGAATTAGTGTCTGACAAGTTCAGCTTCAAAAACAGGGACTTACATCTGAGTATATTCTGGTACCGATCACTCTGGATATGTCGGGATTCTCTTCTAAACAGTTTCTTGGGCAGTATAACCTAAGAATTTGATATTAAACAGTCATGAAGCTACGAAGCATTGATAACGAGAGAGAGTGAGATGTAGGGAGGTGGATACCTTGGACAGTGTTTTACAGGCTTTTCATATGGACACAGTTGTGCAACTGTGGTTTCACACGTGATGGCTTTGACTGTAAGAAAGAAACACAGTGAGTGTCAGCAAAGCTTGTAATGAGAAATTGAAAACAAATTACAACATATCTACACGCACAGTGTGACGTCGCCAGACTAACCTGTCACTCTGGAAACTGTGAAAGAGTTAGCACTCTGATATTTTCTGTCAAGAGGAAAATGCACACAGCAACATCAGATGTTATTATTTCTATTTACTTTCATTATATTTAATCAATATAACTATCAGTTGTCATTGGTATAAATTTATTGTTGCCTCACCCAAGTGACTGGACTCCATTCTTGTAGGATTTGATAAAAAAGTCCTTTCTTCCTTGCCTTGTGACATCCATCCATCCTCCATCATTATCTATGACACCAGCATGGAGACCAGCTCTGCACACACTTGATTGCTGCAACACAAGACACATTATATCAACACCATTTTTATTATATTGGTAAGGAATTTTGCTAAATAAGTACTAAGAACTATGCTCAAAGTACAAAACACTGTCAGCGTGATCACTACATCTTGTGTACCAATGCAAAAAACACTATAGTGTTCAAATCTTTGTTAATCTTCCAGCACACATGTGCACTCACCATTTCATAGTACACTGTCCCGACTACTTTTCCTGTAGCATCTAGGCATCCAGCTGGACATTCATATCTGTATATTAATGCGAAAAACAACAATGTGAATATGAACTGTGCATTCTGCACTGCATCCTTTTCATGCTTCATCTTCACTGTACCTATTGCATGTTGTTCCTTTGCACTGATCCCGAAGCTTAGTGTCACAGGTCACTAGCTGAGCTGAAACACATAAACACAGAGGTCTTTGAGTTCTCCTACAGGAAACAGCATGTGCGAACTAGCGGCTCTGATGCAGATGACTAGTTTCTAAAAGACTTGAGTTGCGCGAAACCCAGCAGAGACGCTGTTGTGACGCTTCAAGAATATAAGACAAGAATTCAGGTTCAGGGTGGTCAGCAATGCTAGAGGATGTGTCTCATCTTACGAGCACAGGCCCCATGTGCTGCCGAGAGGAAGCCATTTAAAAACCACAGCGAGCCCCTCTCACCCCTCTACCCTTCTCAGCATGCCAAAAACAAACACACACTCATGGGCTCATTCTAAAATAGACCTCCCCTCTCTGCTCCAAAGAGTGACTTGCAATATTGAGTACACTTCAGAAAGTGCCAGGGCTAATCAGGGAGATGACAGATAAAGACTACACAGCATCAAAGCAATTTAAGATAAATTGCAAGAAAAATATTTAAGGTCAAGGTCTACTTTTTGCACTTATTACCCATTATCACTAGCTCAATACTAAGCAAGTAGCTTTTCTCAAGTTCTTTGTTTCTGATGCAGTTGGTGGTTTCTTTTTCTTTGCAGCACATATTGTCCTTTACTTCCACTCTCTGCCGCTCCCAGGCTTAAAACCATATTGTACGCCCTGCATTTTGAGACGAAACTAGATCCAAAACAAACAGTCAAATGGCAGCTTACACATCTGCTGTGTGTTGACCATTTCATTCTTCTGCAGGTCCTCTGTGGGGGGCCGTGTTGGGGCTGGGGCGGGAAAACTAGGAGGCTCAGGTCTGGAGGCCCGGGACCGGGGATTTGTGGTACGGGGGACCTCTGGTTCAATAAAGTTGTTCTCTTCAGTTTCCTCTTGCAATGGATAGGAATTGTCATCTTCAGCTTAAAACAGAAAACAAGGCGTGATAATCAGTTATTTCCATCGGCTTCTGTCTGTCTCTCTGTGTGGCTTATTCTTACCTTTGTAGCAGAGGTTGTCCTTGCATCCTCCTCCATAGCTGGGAGGACAAGCAGAGCAGGGGGTCCCATGTTTGTAAGGTGCATGGCCCCACCAGTTTCCCCTGTGCAGGTGACATATCAAGAAAAATTACTGAACACAGACAAATCAGTACTGCTTTAACTTCAAGTATAGGTGGAAACATTTTCAAATGATCCCTGTGATGTCACATCAAAATGGCCCAAGACTATAGTTACTCTTTGCACAGTTGGTACACAGCATAGGTGCTTACTTTGGTGAATAGTTGCAGACAAGATAGACGGCTTTGGCCCAAATCTGCCCCCACACATTCATGTTGTAACACAAGTTGACTGCACAGCCAATTTGACTGCTGGTAGCCCAGACCAGCTGCAAAAGAAGGACAACATAGAGAAGGAGAAACAGATGGCTTAAACAAATGTTCTCATCCGTAAGGTTAAAGTCATGAGCCATAGCTACCTGTGTGTAATGTGTGCAAACTGGGCCAGAGCACTTGAAGGGACAGTAGGGATTACACTCCTGAGGGTAAGGGAAGGAGTAGTCTTTCACTTCATCATACCATGCCTGAACATGGAACGTGGGTGGACGATACCTGGAGAGATAAGTAAGCATATCTATGATTATAATGTTCTGAGCAACATTTCTTTTGTCTTATGACTCTGTTGGTGTGGGTGTTGGTATTAAGCTCTTCACTGCTCACTGCAAGATCTCAAGACAGTCTTTCAAGTCTTGTAATATACTGTATAACACCTGGGTGTTTGGATATACTGTTATATTATAATGCATATATATATATATATACACACACACAAAACATTACAAATGGTAAATGTGACTGAGAGTTAGATAAGAAGCGCTTAATTTGTTTTGACACAAGAACTCTCAGGTAAGCACACTTAACAAACACATGTAGTACCACCTATAGTTAGCATCCCCTGACAAACAAAGTGCTCTAACTGAAAATTGACTTTTGTGCTCAGTAACCAAGGACACTGATCTGGCAACAGGTGTTGCCAGTTAATCTGATTAGAATCAAGCAGACATCTCAACTGTGGAGTGATATGATTAGATGCAGAACAAGCGTCTCTTGTGTGAAGCAGCGCTGTCTTCAGGAGCTCTGTGGGGGACTGAGTGAAAAAAGGAGCAAAGAAATCTGTATTAAGTGTGAGTCCACTCGCATATATGCCACAGTGTATGTTTGCTGTCTCACTTGCAGTAGGTAAATGCTAGTCATGGGTAACATATTGTACAATCACCGGCCGCTTTATTAGGTGCAAATGTTCAAGTGCTTGTTAATGCAAATGTCTTATCAGCCAATCAGAATGGAGAAGAAAGGTGATTGCACTAACTTTGAACATGGAATGGCTGTTGGTGCCAGACAGGCTGGTCTGATTATTTCAGAAACTGCTGATCTACTGGGATTTTCCAACACAACCATCTCTAGGGTTTACAGAGAATGATCCAAAAAAAAAAGAAAATATCCAGTGACCGGCAGTTCTCTGTTCAAAAATACCTTGTTGATGCCAGAGGTCATAGGAGAATGGCTAGACTGCTTCGAGCTGACAGGACATCAACAGTAACCCAAATAACTACTGGCTACAAACCAAGGTATGCAGAAGAGCATCTCTGAATGCACAACATGTCAAAACCTTGAAGCACATGGCCTACAGCAGCAGAAGACCACACTGGGTGTTACTCCTGTCAGCTAAGAACAGGAAACTGAGGGTATAATTCACACAGGCTCACTAAAATTGGACAATAGAAGATTTGAAAAACTTTGCCTGACGTGATGAGTCTCGATTTCTTCTGTGAAATTCGGATGTTAGGGTCAGAATTTGGCATAATCAACATGACAGCATGGATCCATCCTGCCTTGTATCAACGGTTTAGTCAGCTGGTGGTATAATGGTGTGGGGGATATTTTCCTTGCACACTTTGGGCCCCTTAGTACCAACTGAGCATTGTTTAAATGTCACAGCCAACCTGAGTGTTGTTGCTGACCATGTCCATCCCTGTACCACAATGTACCCATCTTCTGATGGCTGCTTCGAGCAGAATAACACACCACGTCATAAAGCTCAGATCATTTCAAACTGGTTTCTTGAACATGACAATGAGTTCACTGTACTCAAATGGCCTCCACCATCATCAGATCTAAATCCAGTAGAGCACCTTTGGGATGTGGTGGAACAGATTAGCATCATGGATGTGCAGCTGAGAAACATCTGCATCAACTGTGTGATGGTATCATGTCAATATGGACCAAAATCTCTGAGGAATGTGCACTTGAAAAGCCTTTGAACTGCCTAAACATATTTAACTTCAGTGTTTGATAGCATAAAAGTCTACATGCATAAACTGTCTATACTAACAGATTATTTACCTTCCCCAGTGTGCCCCCAGATTCTGTCCAATTTGCGGCAGTAAACCAGGAGGACCGTGCTCCCACAGACACGTCTCTGCCCACTCCTCTGCAGTACGTTCCAACTCTGTGTCCCACACCTGCACGAGGTGAGATGGAAAAATTATATTTAGAGGGTTTCCTAAATTATAATCGTAAAAAAGTGGTGATAAAATTAATATAAAACAGTTAAAGGGGTCACAGGGTGCAGGGGGTTAGAGAACCACTGCTTAGGTTTTGCTCTTTGGTCAGTAATATGAGGTGAGATAGCATACTAGTTCAATATATAATGAATAAGCATTACTCATTATGTGTTATAAGGAAGATAAACTAGGAGCTGCTGCTGTAAAGCTTTTTGACTTCCCTCCTTCTACTCAGCTGACTTTTCTTGGAAGTTGGGTGTTATTCAAAAAATGCTAAGGCTGTTTTTTTTTTCTTAAGTAATAACTTCCATATGTCTCTGGTGAGATGACTGGGTGCAAGCTTTTGTTTCGCTTTCCCTCTCTGTGAGTTGCCCTCTCAGTCAAGTTTAGCTCTGGTTGGATACTAAGGGATCGTATTCCCATTCTGGGGTTTTCTGGGAATGCAAAGAGTGTCCTTCTCTGCTGACCTACATTCTACTATAAAAATGTTAGAATAACACCAGCTGTACTTCCTTTGAAGGACGCTGTATGTTCATTTACTTTCAGCTTCAGTGTGGGATGACTTATATAACAGTTTTCTGCCGGAAAGTCAATTAGTTGATGTGCGTTAGTGGGTGTGAGCGCATGTATTAGTATACGAGCAAAGGTGTCAGAAATATTCACATTTCACACATTGGGGCCAGGAATTCAGCTTACCCTTAGTGAAATCTCATCCACTAACCATACTAAAATAACTCCCCCCGCTTCCACCAACCACCTCCACCTCCACTGCCCGTCACCCACTTTCAGTCCCACTAGAAACAACTGCTGCGCACACCTACTCAGCAACAGGATGTCTGGCAGTGCTGCAAATTAACTCTTAACTCTGAGCAGTTTCTTCAGCTGTTTCTTCCCATTAAATGGACACATTTGTTAAAAATCAGCAACGCCAACGTGATACTGTAGAGTGGAATGTCAAATTTTAAAACCAAGCCTTGTAGGAAGGTTACATAACTGAACAAATACATAAAAATTCATCGCTCCCCCTGAATAGAGGGATGCAGAGATACAGCAACCTCTTCTGCAGTTGTCTGTGGTCGTTCTTGTACAATAAGGTCAGATGTTGACTGACAGAGCCAGGGCTAAAACAGGAATGAGAATTTGTTTACCTGAAACCCTATCTGTGCTCAGACATGACCTCTGCTTGCAGTGAGCTGCAAATAAACGTTGGTATTGCCTTATCTGTTTTGTATCCCTTTTTGGGCAGGATAATAGCTAACAATGCTGGAACAAAAGCACTGAAGATTTTTAAGCCTGGTCATCATCAGCACTCGAAGAATCCTAATGAAGGCCAATTTGATTTCTATCTACATATTTTTCCCTTTGATTCTTCTCAAAGAATGAATTCCTTGTGCAAAAAATAAACTGATAAGCAGAGTGAAATACAGTGTCTGTTGCTAACTGCAGAATGATCTGCAAACCACAGCACATGAGGAGTTCTATACTTGAGTGTGGTCAATTCAGTGTTTTTTGACCTTAAATTGGTGGTTCTGTGTCTTAAAACATTTTACTGTGACCACAACTACAATAGGCTTATAGCCTTAAAAGACCAAAATTCTGGCTGCAGCTTCTTGGAGCTCTTGGAGGGGAACATTGCAGACTACAGTTTGTATCACAAAGACGTGATGTGTGATGATCTCGAAGCACGTCTTAAATAATAATAAAATAAGCAGCACCATCCAGCTGAGAAACTCATTCCATTGTCCTCAAAAGTTGCAGTGAAAGCAGGTTCAGAAAGTGTTGACCAAGACATATTTTTCAGCTGTTGAGTCTGTACAGAGTACAGCTGGCTTGTCAAGTCGCTGCTGTTTGCACAGTTCACCCAGCAGGGGAGGCCTTGTAACCGCAAACCACCCCGCCCACCACCCACTTTGACCACAGTTCCGTGGGGCCGTAAAGAAAAACACCTCCTCTGCTTAAGTCTTTCAGCGCTGTGCACACTGCATTGTTTATTTCGCTTAACACTTCATTTGTGGCAGTTTTTTCTCATCTGGTTTCATTCCAAAGGCCCAGAGGGCTACTTCCTTTGCAAGTATGGGTTTCCTGCTCATAATCAATGGTGCATGCTGAATAATACTGAAAAGCAGGGAAAAGATATGGGAAATGGGAAAGCAAAGCTGAGGAAAAAAAACAGAAGAGGTGATATGATTTGGTGAGAACAAAGGGATGCAAATGGATAACTTCATCTACAGCAATACAAATCTTAAAGGTATAGCAACAATAATCAACAGCAAGGGAAGAAATTAAAGGAAAGATGTGTATCCCCACTTTCTGTAAATGTATCTGTGCTCATTTTTATACCCATGATGTTCTCTATTCTGTCACACATTACTGAGTAGTCATTGGAGTCAATGGTCCGAAAAGTTTTATGATCACACTCCCCGAAATATTTATGGAATGTGCAACTGCAACCCATTCATAGTAAGCATTTGGAGGAAGAGCAATGTTTATAATCTTGGCATTATATTAAGCAAGTATACTGAGGGCTTTGGACTCCCACAGCAATATATGCAGCTTCAGATGGTGTACAATTATTTATGTAGTGCATTCTAGCTCCCACCAACTCATAACAAAGTTCCTGGGGCTGACCACTGTTTGAACATTGTCGCCAAGCAAACACCATTATCTCCCTATTATTGTGTTATAACAGGGGGCATGGTTTGACCAACACAGCAAAGCAAATCATTGCAGGATCAGAAAATCGCATTTGCAAAATTGCAGAAGGAATTATGTAGCCAGTGTTTTGCGTATGACTCAAATGACAGGAAGCTGTTTCAACAAAAGTAATTATGAGCTGGCCAAACTGTAGCTCAAAATGGATGACAGGTTTTCAGAGAGGCTGTGAAGGATGGCTTTCAGAGGTTCCACAGACTTTTAAAAAAGGCTGATGAGTCAGGAATGAATGGAAGGCCAAACTGTTTTTAATAAGTGTAGGGGAATGTTGGCCTCAGTTCATGGCATTGTCTGGAGGATAAAAGAGCACTTGGATGACCCCCCCTAAATCCAAAAGAAATGTCCTCTGAACAGGTGGTTTGAAGGAGCACTATCCTGATGTGCCAATAAGCGTATCGGCTCAGTTTCAAAAAAGGGAATTGGAAAGTATTTTCAATAGGTCAAGGCTTCCCAAAGACAATCTGTATTGCTAACAAGCACTGGGTCAAGGGGATGCTTTTTATGTCTCCGTGGGCATAAACCTGTCTATCTCTGTCACAAACCGGTGTCACTGGAGGCCATGGTCATAGTGTTTTTCTTCTCTTTACAACTATGTTCCTTAAATGTTTCAATCTTATAGCTTAATATTAAGCACATTCTGTGTGTGCATTGGACTCCCACAGGAGTACCACTTGTTTTCTGCTGTTTGTGCTGTACATGCACAAGATGCAGCCAGTGCAGGTGAAGTCCTAAGACTGTATAATTTTTTATTTTTGAGCTTCTTTTTGTCCTTTAGGCTTTGCAGGAGTTTAACCTCTGGTGTGGAGTGGATCTACTATAAGTAATCCAGGGGGATTTTTCAAAATGACTGTATATAGAAGCCACTGGATGTGCTTTGAGCACCTGTTGCAGATGCCCCCACCCCTTGCACCTGTGACCAAAAAACACGCCAGAAAGAATCCGTCACTGAGCTGGTCTATGACTTCTGAACCACCCTGCACAAGAAAAGTTGCCTCAGTCGCTTGTCTATATTGCCATAGATAAACAACTTGGATGATGTTAACTCAGTGGAAATTTAGTATCCCACTCTTTTATTGTTTTCTTATTGTGCTTCAGAGGTTTTTGATACATGTTGGCCACGTTAAGCAACAATAATTTAAAACGCTCGACACTTGGCAGCAGAGCTCTGATACATCCTAGCCAGAAAAATATCAATAGAACTTTCATACATTGCTAACATCTGTGTCACCTCAGACCTGAGAGCAGACCAGCAGAGCAAAGTTAAACATCAAGGCAGGTGGGGCTCTTTCTCCCAGGATGCCATTTGTTTGTCTTACAGGGCTTCAAACGCTGACACGTCTCTGTTTATACCTGTGGGTCAACATTTGAGTGAGAGGCAGAAACACGGTCCTGCTACTGAAGCTTTGTGGATCGCTACAGAGTGTGAATGCTTATCCGGGGAATTTTTTGGGCCTCTGTGTTGGATAATGACAGAATGGGAACGGAGCCACAGGGATAAGGGAAAGGGGAGGCAGAGAGAGAGGGCAAGAAAAAGAAGGGGGAGGAAAGAGGGGGATTTGAATTGATGTTATCTCTGAGTCTCTGTCATGATTGCCACAGAGGGTCACTCGGGTTGTGGTTTAATACAATGGCAGACAATAACAGAGCTGATGGGCAAATGGTTATGTGTGCGGATGTCTGTGTGTGTATATGTGTGAGTGTATGTCTGTGTGTGTGTCTCTGCATGCCTGAGTGTATCAGGAGAGCAGGAGAGCATGTCTATGAAGTCTTCCAGTACAGTGAAGCTGTGAGGATTCTGAAAGGTGACAACAGTTCAGCACAGACCAAAGGAAAATCTGAGAAATATGGAGCCCCTTTTAAAATAAAGTGCTAAAAAAATCACCAAAAACCTACTCTACATGTGACCTGAACAGTTTTTGCCTGAAACACACTGACATCTACAAAATTGCACGAGATTTCGTGCCTATTCTTGCAAGCCACTGTTTCTCCTTACTGCGTTCCCCTTCAGAGTTTTTTCCTTTTTCCTCATTTCCTCTTTTCTCACCTCTTCATCTTCACTTCAGTTACTTTGACACCTGTTTTGTGATGCTTTCTCTCCCTCCATCTGTCTCACGCTGCCTCCTCTTCCTATTTACAAAACTCTTTTATCGTTTTTACACCTCTATTTCAATTCATCTTGCATTTCTTGCTAACTTTCACTCTCCTTCACCTCACATCCTCTTGTTGCTTGCCTCTCCATATTTCACCCCTGGGTGCCCCTGCAGCTAAGAAAAAACAGCCAAGTGTAACAGGAGACAGTAGAAAAGAGCTGTGTGCTGCTGGCTCAGCATTTCTCCACTAGCGTGGGCCTTAACCAAAAGCCTGCCAGGCTGAGTGTCTCACATACACATAAACCTGTCTATAGGTTTAACACACACACACACTAGAGGTCCTCAAGTCCAACCTCTCAATTATACAATTACACAGTCCAGCAATTGCCCCCAGCAGGAACTGTTTATTTGCCTTTGCTACAGAATAATACTGCCTTTTGTTCCGTAGCTCTTTAAGCGTAGATGAAAGGATGATAAAATCTCATTACTTTCTGCACATTGCATTGATTGTTATCCTTTTAAGTATTGTTGGTGGCAATGCTCTGTAATGGTCAAGCTGTGCCTACACATGTAGCGCTTCTGGAAAAGTTCCAGATCTGTGGATCGCTAACTTTCAGAAGGTGTGGTATCCCTGTGTGTGTGTGTGTGTGTGTGTGTGTGTGTGGGTGTGTGTGTGTGTGTGTGTGTGTGTGTGTGTGTGTGTGTGTGGTGGGGGGGGGCAGGGCAGCTGGTAAAACAAGTCCTGGTGCCGTGCTCTGATTCTAATTGCACTGTGAAAAGTGATCTGGCACTCTACATACACATGATGGCCAAAGGATAAAGTCAAACAAATCTCTTAGTATGAGTAAAACAAAACAAAAACAAAACAAACAAAAAAAACGCTTGAGAAATGTGATCACTGGCATGGTGGTGGAATTCTTTTCTTCTGGCAAAATAACTAAAGTCACGTGGGTACAAAGTTAAGTATGTGTGTGTGTGTCTTTGTGTTTGGGTTCATGTGTGAAGGTGCTTAGATGCTGGCATGCTGCAAGTGTGAGCCAAGTGGGACAAATGCCAGGCAGTCTGGTGACTGGGTCATTTCACTAAGTTATATGGGCCACAAGTGTGCAAGAGTTCAGCGTAGGGTCAAAAAACACATAAGCTGCATGAACTATAAATCACCAAACATTCACAGACAACATCTCCACCTACCATGTACTCCATGTTGGAAGCAGGAGGGTAAACTTGGCCTCTGAGCTTGTTGTGAAGGTCCAGGATGAGCTGAGCGTCGCTGTTAGTAATGGCCCTCTTCCCCCTCTGTTTGGCCTCCCACCAGTCGCCGTCCTCATCCAGATACTTGTCCAAAATCTGCTCCCAGCCTGTGGAGTTTGGAAGGATCAAGATAGAAGTCGTCGTCTGGAGCAGCAGGAGCAAGGACACGCCTCTCAGCCAGTGCAGGGAAACAAGCCTCATCCTTGGAAACGCTGGTGATAGCGATAAACTCAAATAGGATGGATAGAGTGGAAAATGTTTTGTGCCAACACAGACACACTTTGTCTACAATGTCAGCTGACAAGGACCCTGAAGGAGAGAGAGAGAGAGAAAAAGGATAATTGGAAGCATTGCAGTTGGTGTTCTGTATCAAATTTGCTGAATAACTTGGGTCAATATTGAACTTGGTGAGGACAGTGCATTGGCTTGCAGACACTTAGTCTGGTGCACTGCCACAGGTAAGCTAATGGGGTTCAGTGAGGGTAAGCTGGCAGGCTGGGAATGAATGGGAAAGTTTGGATTAAGCATGGATTAAAGAAATCAATTTTACAACTTTTCCCCTAAATCCAAATAATAAAAGGAAAGCTTTAGAAGGAAAGAAAGCAGCATTACAAATCACAGTAAACAGTACAGCTGCAATAAATGCAGTTAAGGGCACAGGATGGTGAAAAATATAGCTTTTGCTTTTACCAACACAGGCTTTCACTGAACTTCTTTTGTGTGTGCAAGCAAGGATGCTGACAGAAGCTGATATAACGAGCCAATATCTAATGGAAAATGTGAAGAGTAATGCATATTAAAACAGAAATGGAGTGGTGTGATTTAGTGCAGACTTTGGAAATAATTTACCTTTAATGAATTGGAATGAAGCCCACTTCTTGAGGTTCTGACAGAGATCTGGCTGTGAGGAAACTTCTGCAGCAAGACGACGAAGAAGAAGAAGATGGAAAAATTCCGCCCTCAATATGAGTTGCAGAGCTCAGGTGGAGCGGTGTGATGATTGTCGCTGGCTGCCATAGTACATAAATCAAAGATGTGATGTGGTCGATTCATTCGGTTTTCATAAGTTTGAAAAAAGAAGGCCGGTCTTTCTTCTTTCGGGATTTTTGCACCAAAGCCGCCAAAGCATCACTTGTCCACATTTTATCCTCAACTTGGCTGCGCTTCCAGAGTGCCGCCCCTAACCACGCCTCTCCAAAGTTTGGAAACAGCCCACTTCATGGCAAGATCTCTGTGCGCGTCGGGGCCAGTGCGTGGATATTTCTTTCTCCACTGATGCGCACAGAAAGTAAACTTCAGACTCTGAGACTCTAAAATGCACAGAAAGATTTCAGATAATCGTTTTCATATTTCAGATCCCTTTTGTTGTTTTTGTCAACGAGTTTATAATGATCTCGAGTTTATAAGTGAATCTTGATGCGCTCATTTATCGGTTATACCATCCGATCTTTTGATGTAACTCGATCATTTTCTTGAGTCTTTTACCGTATAGTTATTCTTCTGGACAATAACGTGCACCAGGAGGTTGTGTGATTTATACCTGGAAAGTGATTTTGTTCAAAAACGCATTAACTTAAAACTACCTCCTCTACCTCCTCCTTGGGGCCTCATTTTCCCAAGTCTAGCTGTCCACAGGTGGCTCTTTTGGGGTGGGGGGGATTAAAACACAAACCAACTCTGTTAATTCCAAGCCCTGGACCTGTCGTCACTGTTTCCCCCCTCTCTCCTGCAACACAGACTGAATTCCATAATGGAAACAGGCACGTTTTGTCTTTTGTCATCTGGTAATTTTTACTGGTAGCTATGGCACATGTGGAAACAGTAGCGAATCACCAGACCCCAGGACAGACTTACTTTTCCACCAGGGGAGGCACAATGTTCTTGTGTTTAATAATACACCACGGGCTGGCCAAGACAAGCGTGTGCAGGAGTTTTGCCCTTTTTTTTCTTAAGTAAATCCCCTTGTTTCTATGACTCCTTGATGTTTTTATGCATTTCTTTTTTTTTTTTTTATTTGGCCCTTACACATCAGGTGTATCAAACACTACACAGAAAACTCAGTAATGTGTGGGTGATTCTGGATATGAACTTGTAAGGTTTATATTCCGTGTCAAATTTCAAAATTGATGGATTATAAACAAATGAGATACTGGGTAGGATAAACATTTGTATATTGTGGAGGGAAAATAAGGTTGTACATAAAGCTATAAAATAGAGTCTAATTTTTAAGAAGCACTTTCTCAGTAGAATAAAGTATAATTTCAGTAAAACTATGAAGTCATGAATCCTAAAATCAGTTTATAAGAGTTATTAGTGCAGTGTAATTCTGCATATAAATGGGCCCGTGACTGGTGTATTATTATTAGGTTGTTAATGTGTAAGTAATAGCTTTTCAGAGGTGCAGCTGATGAAGGTAGACTTTTCTCTTTTTCTCTGACTGTGCACATCTGCTTTTATCCTAAAGATTAAAAAAAATCCTAAAGCTGACAGATGAAAAGTAAAAGAAAAAGTATATTTCATAAAAATAAAACAAATAAGTGTGTACTTGGGTTCATTCACTTTCTTTCACCACAGCCCCCAGCTGATGAACTATCAGTGGGAACTGAAAACTAGACATGTATTAAAGCCTTTCTACCAGGCTGCCTCTGCTGTCTAACCTACTTTTTTAAATGTGATACAGAGCTCACTTTGGTGACTCATTCAGAACTTCCATGAACCCAGGGTTTACTGTCTGCTCCCCGGGTCAGTTGCAAGGGGCCTCGACAACAGCTCAAGCAGTAGCCACCTCTCTGCCGTCAGAGCATCAGCAGGACTCTCCCCAGTCCTCATCACAGCAGCTGAAAATAGCAATGTTCTTCCTTTGCTCACAACTCCCAGGAGGGAACACAACTCTGAAAACACTCATTCATCTGCTACAGAATAAAATGCTGCACTACATTTAGATAAAACATGTGCCATGAAGGAAGAGAGTGCAGTGGATGTGTATTTGTCTCTGTTTAACAGGAGGAGAATGAGAGGTGAGGCAGCAAAGTAGTGGCGTCATGCATGTCTGTATGTGTGTATATGTGTGTGTGTGTGTGTGTGGGGGGGGGTGGCACAGATGCCTTCACAACTTAAACATGAGCTGATACATAAAACATGCAATTATTTTAAAGACTCAAAATAAGTTTTATGGGCTGACGATATGAAAGGACCTAAATCACATTAAAGTTACAGCTGAATTACACAAAGCCTGACTGTGAAAGGATGCCTCTGACCTCGACTATGAACATTAAACTGTGTGGATAAAGGAAATATTTACCAACTGTTCAGGGATTTCTATGATTTATAGTGTGGTAATTTAGGTCAGGCCATCTGTAACACGCAAGTCACTCTCTGATTAATGTTATTACAATGCCTGCCAGTAAATATACACTATTTGTGCCAGCAGTAGAGCAATATAAATGATTTCATGCCTAGGCTTCTTGTGTTAGTAGCCTTTCTTTCTTTTTTATTTTCTTTCTTTTTGCATCTGTTATCTTGTACCTGTTACTGTCTTGTTTCTCTTGTGATTTCATATTTTTCCTATTTTCTTACCTTTGCTTTACCTGAAGTTTCTGTCTGCCATGTGCATGTGTACACTTTCCCCTTTTCCCTTTGTTTTGATGCTGAAACATTCGCTTTCTCCACTCCTCTGCTTGTTCCTCTCCCTCTCTCCTTGCTACTTTTCCCCCTCACTCTTTCTATCTTACACACACAGTCACTGTTAAGCCATGGGCCCAGATGCTCCATTCTATACCTCCTCCATTCAGCATGTGGTCTTCCGAGAAACCCCATGAACCCAGCAGAATGCATCGGCTGTGCCAGGCCCCGCATCCACACAACAGTAGCCTCTGGACACAGCAGCAAACCACACAAACAGTCTCGAAGAACACTTTTTGTTGGCCCATGTTATCTGGCACATTGCTCTCTAATGGTTCTGGTTGGGCTCAATTGAGGTCAGAGTGTTGGAACGACGTTGGGGTGAAAATGGGAGTAAAGAGCATCAAGGTCATTTGGCTGCTGTTCTACATCATTGCTTTTGTGACATTATCAGCAGTGTTCAGCCGAAGGCTGCCTAAGATATCGCCTGCAGGCCAGCTTGGGGTTAGTTTGTCTGTGTCTACCCTCTTGTGGTCAAGAGATGCCAATGCATCTGTGAGCAGTGCACAAATACACTAAAGCTGTTCTCTATTTGGCTGCCAGGTCTTGTTGCAGGGTTGTAATCAGGGATTTTGGTTGAATGTGTCCAACTGAAATACAAGGCAGTTAATACACAAATGTTGAATGATCTGTTTTAAATCTACTAGTCTTCTGTTGGTATTGGATTCAAACTTCTTTTCTCCCAAATGTCTTTTTTTTCATCCTGTAACTTTCACAAAGACAGCCATTTTTAATGTCAGTTGTATTTTTTTTTCCTGTTCCATCTCTTCCTCTGTTTCTCTTTCCATTTTCATTTACAGGAAACACTAAAACCACACTACCAAGCTTCATAGTGCAGAACACATCCAGTTTGCTACACTTAAGTAAAACTAATATAAAACTAATGCACAGTTACAGTCCTGCAGTAAAATCATCACTTAAGTCAAAGAGCAGAAATATTGGCATTCCTGAAATATCAAAAGTACTCATTATGTGTAGTTTGAGTTCTGAATCTCATTTTCACTTCTGTCTTTTTATAGAACAAAGAGCAGAGCTTTTTAAAAGCCCTGAAAATCTGAAACTTTGCATCTTTTTTGCTTGTGTCTGTAATGTCTTATTGATTTACACCCATTACTCTCTCCTGTAATACAGTACTGAGCAAAAGTCTTGAGCTACCCCTCAGTTCAATTCAGTTCAATTCAATTTTATTTATATAGCACCATATCAAAACAACAGTCATCTCAAGGTGCTTTATATTGTAAGGTAAAGACCCTACAATAATACAATTCTTTATATTTTGCTAGGAAAATGGGAAATAAGTGCAGCGATCCCACACTGCTTCAATAGTGTTGAGGTCCAGGCTCTGGGGAGGCCAGTCCATGACTGATAGTGTTTCATTGTTTGTTTTTCTATCCAGGTATGCTTTTACTGCATTGGCAGTGTGTTTGGGATCATTGTCATGGTGGATCAAAATCTGACAGTACTTTTCTGTGTTCATAATTCCGTCAGTTTTGACAAGATCCCCAACACGGCTGGCTGAAATGCAGCCCCAAGCCATGACAGATCCTCCATGTTTTACAGATGGCTGTAGACACTCACTGTTATACTGCTCTCCTGACCTCCTCAGTACATAATGATGATTATTTGAACAAAAAATTCCAAATTTGGATCTATCACTCCATAAGACCTGTTGCCACTGATTTTCAGTCCTGCTCTTATTTAATTTGGCATACCTCAGCCTTTCCTCCCTGTTTCCCTTCCTTAGCAATGGCTTTTGACAGCCACCCTTCAGCTGAGAGCATTTCTTATGAGGCTTCAGTGAACAGTAGATGAATCAACTGAAGGACCAGATGCATCTCTCAGGTCAGTTCTTTGTTAGATTTGTTCTATTTGTTTTTATTGCTTTAGGAAATGACCACATGACTTTCAGATACCACTACCACATCTTCCTTTGTCCTCCACTTCTCCAGTTTCTTCAAATTTTTCTCAAATTTCCTCAAATTATTTAAGGACAAACTGCACACTATGCCAAGATATGCCAAGCTTTCGGCTAATTTGGGAATCACCTTGTTTGTGCAAAAATATTATTTTATGCCTTTCAAACTGTGTTATCGTTGGCATTTTTCAAATAAAGAAATGGCAACAAATGTTGTGTTTGTGTGACAGGCTGCTAGTAACAAAGTAGCTATTAAAGATACTATTTAAAATGGGTTCTTTGCTAGGTTGTCTGTTTTATATATAGACACAAAACTGTTGCATCCCTTGAGTTAGGTGACTTTTTATGCTTGAATGATTCATAGGTCAGTGATAAGTGGCTTAACAAAGAGAAAAATGAAAATGGTCAGAACTGGACTCAAAATGAGTGAAAAAGCAGCCAATGTCCAAATAAAAACTTTGAAAGACCTTCAGAAAGCCTGGAGAACTATTGCTGAAGATCACATTAAAAATGGCAAGAAAGTCTGGATCCTTGGAAGCAAAATATAAATAAATTAAGTCTTTTGCACAGTACTGTACATTTAACTTGCTTTGTGTGTGTTTTCTAAAAACACTTGTCTGTCACAACAAAAAAAAAAAAACATCATGACTTGTTCCATATGTTGCTCCATATGCTTTATGCACACAGAAAAATAGATTCTGCTTAGAAATGCAGTGAGTAATAATATACAGAAATCTGAAAAGCCTGAATTGAGAGACACTATGTCGCATCTCCTAACTATGCACAGTACTGTTTAAGCTTTAAATTGCAATTGTAACTGCCATCTACAAAGATACAGAGGGTTCAGTTGTCACAGAGCAGGCTGTTGAATCACAAGTGTGTGGCCTCCTGAACAATGGTGGCTTATTCTATAATATATTTTATGTGATACTAACAGTTCAGGGAAATTTATGTGGAAGCATTTGGATTTATTTGTAGGAAAATGCATGACAAGTGTCAAATCTTCTCATAACCACCAGGTGTCAGTGTCTTTTAATATACAATTTGAATGTCTTAGTGAACTTTAGTTCCTGATGACAAACTAAAATGCTTCAACTCCCCCACTGTAATACCACAAAAGAAGCTCTGGGTAAACTGAGACACTTCCATCCATCTCTCAGGCTATTAGGGTAAAATCCTGAAAAAAACAAAAAGTGTAAGTGATAATGTAAAGACAATGGAAGCTGGGGAATTGTGGGTATCTAAATACACCCTTGTTCTATGTCAAATTTCATGAAGATACCAGCTGAGTAATCCTAGCAGAAATGTTGCTCCCCTGAACTGAATGTTTGCAGATTACTGCTTTTGCCCACAAACCGACTGAAACTGAAAAAACTCCACAGTGATGCCAAATACACTGTGGTCTAATGTCACCTTATATTCTCTTCTGGAGAGAATCCCATGATCATGCAATTTCTTGAATTTGAAGCGAAGGTTGGTTTGCCGCATTGGATGTCGAAACCCTTTCTCTGTGACCAGCTCAGTAATACAAAAAAAGAACACTTGAGAAAGTTATTTTTATGAATTTAGTTGGGCTTTTTTTCCTTGCATAGAAAATGCAACACATCATGGGAGCAAAAGGGTCAGTGTACCATGAGTCAATATCAGCATCAAAGCCTCACTGAGCTTGTTTGACTGTGGGTATAAAAGAGAGCTGAGAGTGAAGGAGGAAGCCCATCTGATTAGGCAGCACTTTCCCAGCACTGTGCTTGTGAGAGGACATTGATTTTGGCCCATGTCTTGCAGCTGCAGGATGTCGCTTGTCTGAAGTCCCTGCTAGGCCCCGCAAGGAGGCTAACTTGGCCCCATCCAAAACAAAGACTACAATAGGATATGGAAGGCAAACACCAAACGCGGGCCACCTTTGCCTCAGTTTGTGTTCCTAGACTAAACGAGAAGGGTCAAGTGAAGTTTGTTTCAGCATTAGATATATTGTAGATTCAATCTTTTGGCCACTGCGGGTCTGAGATGTCCGTTTGAAAGCATATAATTACTTTTCATGTCACATATGGTGAATATAGACTATACAGTTTTATGACATGACTTGGGTTATGTGCTTTGTTGTAAAATTGAATATCTATACTGAAGTATGCCAGATATGCTTTATTTATATTTTACTAGACCATGTTAGAAACTTAGTTTGCCAAGGAAAAGTCACTAGACAAGAAAAGTGACCATAACATAAGCCTTTCAGCTCAAACTGAAATGGTGTCTTATTTCATTGTGGCTGATTGCAAGAAACATCAGCATTTGCTTGGGTGCTTCTAGTGTGGGGAGTACGTTTAAATCCAGCCATGAAAACCTCTGAGAAATGAAACTTTTCCCACATATTATGGCAACACTGTCCTGAAAAAACAGCATTATAGACAAAAATAGACACCTGAGACACCGCAAATGATTTGTGTACCCAAAATGCTTTATTTTTTACTCTTTTGTTTTAAGTAAGGGCATCCAGCTTAAAAGAAGAAGTACTGCAAAAAGTCACCCTGCATTTAACTCCCCAAGAGATTTATGGTAGCAACGGGGTTTCAACATGGGCATGACAACATCTGAGGAGAGCCAAAAACATGCTTTATTTGGAAGAAAAGAGCAAAAGTTACTATAGCAAAACTGAAGTATTACTAAGTTTTACTAAGATTAGACATATTTTACACATTTCCATGACCCTAGACTCAACCCTTCTGTAGATGGGTGTGGTGGAGCAGAGTAGACAGATGACTGATGGACACTTTGGTTGCAGCAGCCTGAACAAGGGAGATGGCAGATGGCTCACTGGAAAAGTACTCACACTGAAAGTGAGAGTGAGGTGGTCAAAAAGTTGTGGAACTAAGCTGATAAAAAGCACAAATCTTACTAATTTACCTATAGCCACTCTTCCCTTCAAGGTTGTCACCTTGTAATGCAATGCACCACACCCAGTGCCCTCGCTATATCTCGTTCTTTGGAAGACTTGCATGTGTGCACCACGGTCCTCAAATTTGTGCAAAGAATTCATCCCCCAAGGTCAAGCTGTCAAAGCGGAGCTTTAAAATATCCTGAGGTCTGTACCTGAGCTATTATCCATGCCCAGATTGAAGGAGTTTTTCGCTCACCATCCTCGCAAGACTTGGCTCCTGGCATTGATGCCTTCTTCCTAAACACTGCATATAGCCAAGTGCAAGCGGTCAAAAGAGAAATTCCACAGGGAGAAATCCATATGAAGCACGAGTCCTGGATGTGGTGCAGAGCTGCACAAGAAAATGGCCTTGAAGGGAACAGCAGCCAAAAACTTAAGTATTGGATTTTATGTGCAGAGCTCCATTACTTTTTGATTGCACCTTGTATCGCCAAGAGGAATTGAGAATGAACATGAGCGAACAGATCTTCCTTTTAAAAACTGCAGCATAAGCTTCATTCTCATCCGTGTGGTTTATACAGCTGAAAGCTGGATGTTGACTTGAGAAGCTGTTTCCAGGGGTCAAGAATGGACTGGGAAGGTTAAAGCCTTTAAAACCAACAGGAATAATAAATTGTAAATGTTTGAGCATTTTCACCCTCTTGAGAACTGACCAATCAAACCCTGATGAGTGAATGTCATGACAGGTCTAGAAAATGAGAACATTTATTGAGTGTAAATTCAAAGTCAAGTGCCAAGGTCATTTGTCAGTTTTCATTTCCAATAATTTATGTGCAAGATTTTCTTTATCATCCAAAACACTTGTCTATAAGACTTTCTGGATTAGCTGTATAAGTGAGTGTGGTTCTTAAAGATAATGATGTGATGTGTCTATCTCAGCCTACAGCAGCCTAACATCTAAGCTCCTGAGGGTGACAGATCTTTATTTAGCAATAAAACTCTGCTGACTTATTTATTTTCTCCTCGCCACATGAGCACAAGGAAGTAAAAAATCTATGCAGACACTCTTCCTCTCTCTAAGCTCACTAAAAGCCAGTTTCATCCAACATGTTTATGCTTGCATTTCAAGGTGATTTAAGATCTTGTACATAACCAAATTTGCACTGCTGTTTTTTTTTTTTAATTCACTGAGCCCTTATTCTAGCTTTTTCTGTCCTAATAGCAGCTCCATTTTGATGTCCGCAAGCTGCTGTGCTGCTATGCCAGTGAAGGATTTTTTGGAGGTTTGAAGACAGAGTGAGGCTTGGACAGGGCACAGGGTGCATTTCCGATGGTTGAGCTGCAAGGGGAGCAAAGTAAACATAGTTGTTGTGCTTCAGGGGGGAGTGAAAAACAAGAAAAAATACACTGAATTAGAAAGAAGTCTCTCCCAATATCCCCTCTGAGGCAAAGAGAAGCCAAGTTTTCAACCATTCTGTGGAGTCAGGGAGGGCACAGAGGTTGTAGAGTACAGAGACGATAAAGTAGAGGAGACTTTTTCTACAGCTGTGCAACAAATATTAAAAAAAAAAAAAAAACTCTAAAATATTACCAAGTCCCATCCACACAAAAGATTTATCCCTCTTCTTCATTATTATACTCAAACTGTGACAAAGTCTTTCTCATACTTCTCACCATTATTGGATTTGGATGGCTGTTTGCACATTTGGAAATGGACTCCTCACACTCACCCACTCCTGGTTAATAATCTGTCAACCTGCCACAGTCCCTATGAAGTCTCCATCCTCTTTGTAAATAAACGTTTCACCACCTTCACACTTGAGGGAGACTTAAATGTTTCAGCAGTTACAGTTTACCTGACAGGTCAGTAATTCACATATGTTATTAGGAAAAGTGGTGCACCTTCAGACAAGCTTGCAGATGCATCATCATTGCCTCAGTAGATGCTGGCCCTGGCTGACTGCATAAGCTAGTTGAAGTGGATATATTGCTGCAGCAACTGGGGACTGAACATCTGTTTTCTCTATCCATCTTTCTGATTGTGTTTAACTCGCAAATAATGGGAGACACATAGTTTTAACCAAAATGTATCAATTTATTAACCAAAAAGAAGCAAAAAACATAACTTTAGTCAGTGTGTCAGCAGTTCGTTGACTGTTTGAATGTTAGATGTATGGTGTTGTGTAAAATAAAACCTAAAATAACCAGGCTGAAGCTAGCCAAAGAAAAAGCATGGTGCTGGATGGATGGAGAGCAAAGACTGAAAGAGCCGGCTCTTAAATGATCCAAGGAGACTGGCCAGGTGCTCCCAGCTTCACTGATTAACTTCGCCTACCAGGAACCTGCAAGGCAATGCAGAGGGACAAACAGCGGGCAGAGCGTTGTCACAAGTTGTACTAAAGCACTAAGATTGCTCTACTGTATTTTGCACATGTTGGAGTGGTATGGGTTAAAGGAGATTAAGAGGTTTCAAGAATTCTTGAGCGGGTTTGCTATGTAAGCACTAAATGTCTTTGACTGTTAGCTGAAGGCACTGAATCTCAAACTGTCAGTAGTGTGTAAGTGGCAGATGCTCTTAAACTGTCATTTGAAGAGTAAAACATTAGCTGGTACTTACACAGCACCTTTCTATTCAAGCACTTAGTGTTTTCTACTACAAGCCTCATTCACCTTTTTTCTATATCTAAGTGTGTTTATCTAACTTTAACACACTCACACAAGGGTTCAGTATCTTTCCCAAGGATACTTCAACGTACAGACTGGAGGAGCAAAGATTGAAACACCAACCTTCCCATTAGTAGATGACCCGCTCAACCTCCTGAGCCACAGCTGCCCACAGAAGCAGCTAAAATGTCATTTGATTTGTCACCACTAAAAGGAGCTGAGTGGTCATGTTAAAACTAGGCAGTCTGTTATGTGGGACCAGGAAGCTAATAAGAGAGTCCTTCAGAGTCTTGGGTCTAAGCACTCCTAACCCTGCACACCAGTATAAAAATGAAGATCTGAAAAGAGCGAAAGAGAGAAAAGTGTCATTGCAGAAAAACAAAATGACAAAGTCCAACAAACGGCAACAGGTTTAAAGTCTAAATCAACTGTGAAGAAGAAGTTTTCAAAGTGTTTCCATTCATTCATTAGAAAGAAGAAAAAAAATGCTGAATGAAGTCCAAACTCATGAATGTTATGGACATAATTGTTCCCTTTCCAATTTACGCTTCATTTGCAGGTGTTTTCTTCTTCATGCCCTTGAGCCATCACAAGCTGCTTTCATCCCAGCCCAAACTCATGTCCTTAACCTCTGCTCTGCTTCAATCATTGATGGATAAGCCAGGTAAATGTCGACAGCAGATTGTCTAACTCGTTGTTGCTTTGCGCTCCGCATCCTGATGATGTGACTTTTTAAACACCCACCTATCATCTGTTTGGCTATGGATCTGGCATTTGCACAGACAGGAAGATTTTTTTCCCATGCATACTAATGTGTTCCTCGAAAACTCTGCTAGTTAGTTCCAGGGAATGTGCTGCTCTATTAGGGCTGGCTGCAAAAATGCAGCTTCTTAAATATGTGCAGGAAGCTGTTTGAAATGGTCACGCTATGCAAAGGTTGTAAGAATGAGACATGAAAATGTTTGATAGTGCAATCCAACCTGCCGAAGTGTGTTGAACTGCTGCAAACATTTTAGCTACACTTATCTAACAAATAAAATATAGTTACATCTTCTTTGTTATGTTTGAGTGGTGGCTTGCAGATCTCAAAGCTGACTGGTCAAGGCCAACATTATGCTTTCCCTGCTGGATAAAAGAGCAAAAAGTGCATCACCTGCTGTGCACATCAGTGTCTTTATGGCTTTACATCCCAACTTCTATCCCTCTGTCTATACCTCTTGCTAACTTTTTGCTCTACATCATCTCCATCTACACAAAAGAAATTTCAGAGCAGGAACTTGTCACTCTTTAGACCGTCTCATTCTTACAATTTGGCTGCATCTGGGGTGACACTCCTCTTTCTACATCTGGCATTCTTCCTGCTCCTTCCTTCTCCTTCTCAGTAAGGTCAATGGTTTCAGTGGAGAAACCCAAACAAGACAGTCCCCTGAAACCCTATCAGTTATCTGTTCATTTATGTAGACATAGACCGTCAGGGCCAAAGTCAACTTTCTCTTATTAGGATTCAGTTGTAGCCTGAAGATGTTTTCGTTTCTCCTCCTTTTTGCTTTTGATACGCAGGATGTGGGGCTTTTCAAGGGCACTCTTTAATTGAGAATCAAATAGTCAGAATGATACTTGAGCATCTAATCAATATTAGACAACACGGACCAGACACTGGATAATGATACTGCTTTTAGCCAGAGGCATGGCATGAACTGTCCAAAACATACAACTAAACAAACAAACAATCAAAATAGAACATTTTATTACAAGTACAAAACACAACTGGAGAAACAGTTCACAATCAGTGCTGAAAATGTTAATTTCTTCTTATTTTTTTAAAATCTTTTTCCTCTTCTTGAATATGCTGAATATATTTTCATTACACTCCAATTCTTTTACAAAACAAAAAAAAATGAATATCACTTAAATATTTTTTAATATAAAAATGAATAAAGGTATAATGATTATCGACATATACAAAAGAATAATTTTCTGGTATTTTGGAAATTTACACACAATTAAGGTGCACTTGAGTGCCTAAAGCTTGGCTACGTCAGTGATTATAACAAAATATATAAACAATATCAATATACTGTGTATAGTGGTATATACAGTAGCATACCAATATTCTCTATAACAAATATGACTACATAACAGATATGTGGGTCAGATTATTTTATGTGCTCTGTTTCGCATACAAAATGATATGAACATTGAATGGAAACCTGTTAAATGCCCCAACAGATGAAGTCTCTGTAATGTACACAAGCTGATTAGTGCAGGCTAACACTGAAAATGCACTGTGTTACACTGTAAACAAAAGTTTGCCCACTGAGGTGTTGTCTAAGCAGACAATATGCCTTCAAATGGGCAATTCCCGCTCTAATTGATGTATATTCTGGACTTTTGTCAACAAACTTCCTGCTGGACACAAACTGGAATTGCAGCACACTTAAGCTTATAAGCTGCTGACACTGTCAGTGTGGGGAGTTTCCCCTCTGAGGTCAAAAGCTTTGATCCTTATATCAGAGCATTCCTGTGAAGGCAGAGCACACAGCATGGAGGTGTGATGCCCATAGCACCAAAGTGAGCAGCTATGAGGAGTTGTGATGGTGGTAATGTCCTTTATTACCACACTGTCAACTGTAAACTGGTATAGTAAAACCAAATGTGTTTCTAGCACCACAAACTGTACAGTTTGCACTGTTTAAGGACCCATTTTACATTTAAATTATATTGCATCAATTAAAATAGTCTTTGCAATTCCGGTAAAAAAAACAATAATAATTTACAGATTATTTACAAGTGATCAATGCTAAATTGTCTGCTGCCTTCAAATGCATGTTTCTGTCTTTAAATAAGCCCATATATACAAATTAGTGTGGTCCACGACTGTTGTGCAAATCCTTACTGGATTAGAATAATGTCTCTGTGGTACTGTAGGTTGTCAGCTTATGTTGAGAGGAAACTTTTGTTTATTTGAACCAGTGCAGGTAGTTTGTCTTGATAGCGGGGAAGCACATGTTGTTGCTGCACGAGCCCCCATAGCTGGGAGGGCAGGCAGAGCAGGGTACGCCTACTTTGTAGGGAGCCTCTCCGATCCAGTTACCCCTGGAAGACAGTAACATCTAGTGTGAATGAACCACAAAGATAACCAGAGAACTAAGGAAATAGCAGTTGCCTAACCAATATTTTCTAGGTCCATTTTTGCAGCTTTTAGTCACATCCCTATTATCGTTAGTATTCATGAGCAGAAAGAGTTTGCTTAGAAGTCACGGTGCTCAGAAAGCATGAGCATATGCAGTTCCAGTTTCTCAAAACAACTGGCACAACTGGACAGAATCTACCTGCTGATGAAGATCTTTGGATATGACTGAAATATAGTACAGTTCCTAAATGGAAATAGGTGTGAAACTGCTTTGTAACGAGGAACATTTTTACATCTGTGCTTGGCGAGCAAAAGAAGTTCAGATTTCAGTGTCTGTCATAGACATGTCAGGCAAAAACAGCCACTAAATTAAATTGAATCTCGACACCAACTATATTCAACATATTGTAGCCAGCTTGCATGCACAGAATCTCTGTTTGTAGACCGTGACAACAGTGACCTCTGCAGGACTGTGTAAAACACACAATCTTGCATCTCAGAGAATGGAGACTACATTCCCAGTTAGCAAGCTAAAATGGGTCATGAGCCTGTTTTTCTCACGTATGTCTCAAACTAGTGAGATTAAAGAACCTCGGGTCACAAGTCAGTCACAAGTCTGGGCGTTCTTTGATTCTCTGAAATATTTAGAGACTTTTTCTTTTGGTTCGTGGCCCTTCACTTCTTTGGTACTCCTAGCAACATGGGTGGCATTTCACAGCTAAGCACAGAACAGAGCAAACTGTGTAGGGATTAAGCCTGTCGTCAGCATGTCGTCATAAGGTTAAAAAGTTCATTAGAAATAAAAAGTTTCCTTACAGCATGAAATTAACACTATGAGATTGTGTAATGTAAACCACACAGTTAACTGTCAGGTTACCAAGTATACTTACTTAGGCGAGTAGTTGCAAACTAAATATGTGGCTCTTTTCCACACTGAACCCCACACATTCATATTGTGGCATGTGTGCACAGCACAGCCGACTTTGTTGGATGTTGCCCAGACCATCTGCAAATCAAACAGATCAGCTATTATTTAATGTCACTGCAGCATCAATTCAAGTGCACCATAAGTAACCCTGAATAAGTGTCCATCTACCTGTGTGTAATGTGTACACATGGGTCCATAGCATCTGAGTGGGCACCGAGGGTTGCAGTCACGGGGGTAGGGGAAGGCGTAATCTTTCACCTCATCATACCATGGCTTCACCAGCTGAAGAATGGATCGATAGCTGTGAACAGAACACTGACAAGTTCAGCAAGTTGCATATTGTCATTTAGAACTTGTGCTATTATAATTCTATCTAGCAAAAGAGGGATCACAGGAACTGTAATTACTAGCAGCAGTTATATTTGTGGGGGAAATGACTGGAAAATGATGAAACCAACTTGGATCAGTTATTTTATCTGGCAAAAATTTCCTTTTTAGGGCAAAATGGAAGAACATTAAGAGACTGTTCTGGAAACCCGCCTCTTTTATGTTTACTATAGCCATGAACTTTGTAGTTTTGTCCAGGTTTGTATGAAGATATTTTATTTTCCTCCACCAGCTGACATCTCATACATAGTCCCTTTAGTTTTCCAGATTACTTATGGACCTTAGTATGACTTACATGAATGGTTTTCAATGGTTTCCATGGTTTTCAATGGTTCAGTGCGTTCAACGGTGACAACATTTTACATTTTAAAGTTTATCTGAGCACAATAACAGTTAAACATCCTGCATCTTGGGAATTTAAGGTAAACTTTTTATGTGATCACATTCACATACACAGCTCTAGGAAACATGAGTAAAGCACTTGGACATATTTTAAGGGGTCAGTATGGTAATTTTGAAAATTCTCTTCTTCACATTGAGGTTTACCTATATTTGTACTGTATACATGGAGGTACTGGCTTTACCCAAAGGAGTTTTATCCATTTTTGTGGCTCCACAAGAGCCATCAGGTTCCTTGTTTTTTAGAAAATACCCACATTAGAGATGTACTGATGTGCACAAGGACGAAGTCGGAATAACCTGTACTCCCTTGAATCTCATGTGGCTCCTCAATCAAATCTAAAAGTAGGAACACATGAAGGTGCCCTGTGTTTTCAAATGGAAAATCAAGACCCAGTAAAGGGACAGGCCTTTGTCCTCACGGGTCATGGCTGAAAGGACATTTTTTGTTTATTTGAAGGGTCACAGGAGCATTCCTCAAGCAGTCACCAGGTCACAGTGGAAAAACTTTTAGGAGAAAGAAGAAGGGGGCAACAAAGCAACGACCATGACTGCTGAGATAGGGTCATCCCTGAGAGGAGCAGCAGATGTCAGGGAGGGGGGAGGGGAGTCAAAGGTCACTCACCGTCCTGTCCTGACTGAGAGGTTTTGACCCAGAAACCTGAGGAGGTGAGGCGGCCCATGCTCCCACAGACAGGCATGAGCCCAGTCCTCCGCTGTCTTTGCCAGTGTGTCGTCCCACACCTAAAAACACACAGAGATGAGGTGGAAGCAAGAAAACCCGTTACATAACTGAGGGGAAAATATCAGCACAAGATCTTCATTTAGCAGCGAGATATGAGATAAGAGTTGGCACTCTGCGTTCTTAGCACTGTTGCAGGCGTTACCATGGCTAAACACAAAAGTCATCCATCAAATTAATTACATAAGAGGAGCAACTTTGTTTCCTAGTGACCCTTATTGAGTGACCCTTTCAAGGAATTATTTTTTTTTTATAATGAATGAAGGCTGAATAGCTTGTAGTACACTTGTGCACAAGGTTTCATTGGGAATGGATGATGACTGGAGCCCTTTAACAGAAAGTAGACCTACAGTGATTTTATCAAGAAAAGGGACAACACTAATGATTTTTACTGTTAATGCAGTATAAAAGTTGGAAAATGATGCCAGGTTTACATGGAAATACATCAGTCTCAGCAGTTATGTTTGCCAGCTAAAATAACGGCAAAATGCATGCATTAAGTCTGTTTTTGGACTAGGAACTCTTGAATATCTAACAGGTCAACAACTGGATGTTTCCTGACAGCAGGCTTCTGGTATCATACATGACCCCTCTTCTTTTGGAAGTGACTATCTTGGTGGTCGGTTGCCATGATCTGCTGAACAGCTGATGATGTCAAGTAGACCCTAAAAACGTTTCCTAAATAAAGTAGTACGACTATTACAATTAGCTAGTATTACTATTTCTGTGACAAATTATTTCCATAGCTCTTGTATTTGATTGATGCATGTTTGACTTAGTCTTATGAGGCGAAATATCCAGTTCAAGGAACATATGGCTGCAGTAAAATGGTGCAATAATTGGGAAACATTAAAAAAAACAATTTTGAATCAAAAGCTGTCACTTACCATGTATTCCATATTGGAAGCAGGAGGAAACACTTTGCCTCTCACTTTGTTGTGGTAATCAAGAATGGCGAGCATGTCGTTCTGACTAATATAACGCTTCCTCCTGGATTTAGAAATAGTCATAGTGTCTGTTCCATAGTCGTGCGCTGCGCCAAGACTGGTGATATTGGCGGCTGGCAGGGACGTGGACACAACAGGAATAGTCACCGCAAGTGCACTTGCTCCCCAAGATATGCACAAGAGTACTAAGTCTAAGGTAAATAACTGAGGTTTCATGTTTGGTTTTAGCAAACTGTAGACAGAATATCCCGCGTCCTGGATGATTCTGAAAATTAAAAAAATAAAAAATAAATATCGAGACAATATTTAAAGGATTGTCGTTTACAAATGCGATACAGTACAATCCAGGCATGCTTAAATTAAGTTTCAAACCTCCTTCTTTGCAATAATACAGTACAGAAACACAGGCGACATTCCCTCTTTGCTCTTACTTTTTCTTGCGCGGCGGTACCTTGTCCCTGCGTTGCCAAGACGGTTTCACCTCCAAAGCCTCTGTAAGGGATCGGAGAGAGGGAGGGTTGCAAGTGAGTAGTTTTTGCGCTTTGCAAACTTTGTGAGTGTTTCAGGACAAGTCCGTTTTTTCGGGTTTATATATTGTAGTGGGGAATGCAGGAAGTGAGCCTGCCTCGGAGGTAGACGCACAGCCCCTCCTGACACCTGAAACAGAACATCACTTGGAGGGTTTATGTTTGTTTCCTCCTAATCCTTTCCCTACAGAATTTGTCTCATGTTTATGCATCTGCTGCGTTTTTGATTAATAAAGTAAAATGACAAGGAAAAACATGCTATGGCACAGGTCTTTATCATATACATGCTTTAATGTGATTAATCTGCAGATTGGATTTAGGGTGAAATGTTATCTTAGTGAATGGACTTCGCTGAAGTGTTTAATCGTTCTTAATAACCAAGCTGGCACTTCAGCTCTGTATTCAGCTGACAAATTTGTACTTGCCACATGCTCCACTGATCAGAAATTCAGCAAAAAACTCACGATGGAAAGAAAGCCAGCACTTTTATCAGTGAAATCAGTGTGAGAGCTGGGTCTCGTCCTATCAGCTTTCTTTGTGGTATTCATTATACTGTAAAGATTACACTTGTTCAGAGTGTGCTTCCAGCTATGTGTTTTGCCAGTGCAGATGCAGTGCCAAGAGAGAAGAAGAAAAAAATAAAAACCTTCTGCGGGTCATCATTTTCATTGGCAGCTGGTGAACAAATTAAAGCAACGTGACGCAGGAACACTTTTTCTCCCCCTTCTCACTCTTTCTCTTTCTGTCCTCCTTGTCTGTAGTCGACAACTGGTGCTTTCCCAAAAAAATCTTCTTGGAAGTGATGGCATTTTCAGGTGGTGCAATCGGTGGAAGGGATATATCACTCAAGCAAAGATTTTCTCCTTCATTTCACTCCATCTATACATTTCTGCTCCTACTCTTCACTGCTCTTTAGTGTACTTAAGGTTTCACTGGGATGGAAAATCGTCAGAGGGTGAATCATGACAGATTAGTTTAATTACTTCCCAGCACAGATCCAGTACTTTGTTTAATACTCATACGTGAACCCAGATTTTTTTTCTCAGAAATAAATAACATTTTACAAAGGTGGGGGCTATGGCAGGTTTGGAGTTGTGACATTGTCTCTGTTTTTTGCATAAATAGCATATGTGGAATACAGTTCAGCTCAAAGAGACCTGTGGTTACCTTTGAGTGAACTGTGGAAACTAGTCAAAGACAAAAGAGTGCATTTAACAAAAAAAATATTTTTTATGCACATATTTTAAAGCCACTGTCTAGAATTATACCCAAATGCCTATAATTCTATTTAGCCAGTTCAGTATCTTTTGAGGTATAATGTGATTAGGTTTCCTTTTTGTCCTGTTGTGACTCTGCACCATCACATCTGCTCAGTATTTTGACTCATCCTCTCATATGGTATCAATAGTCAGGCCACTCTCCAG
Source organism: Heterochromis multidens (assembly GCA_015108495.1). Classification (NCBI taxonomy): domain Eukaryota; kingdom Metazoa; phylum Chordata; class Actinopteri; order Cichliformes; family Cichlidae; genus Heterochromis; species Heterochromis multidens. Next base: position 7,356 of record VUQS01031843.1, on the reverse strand, counting down.
CCAGCTCAGCCTACCGGCCAAAGATTCTAATCGACACAGTGCTGAGATCTTATCCTCGGGTTTATTGCCATGTTATAATCCATATCATCAGATTAGCTTAAGATACACCTGTTTCGCTGAATTTCACACTGTTTAATCAGCTGTATGCCTCTGATCCAAGACTAAATAATAGAGTCAAAAGTTCAGTTTCAATGTGCTAAAGCTGGAGACAGGATTGAATAGAATACTGTACTTCTACAGTAAGTCTATCTCCCTCACTCTGTTTCCCATACAAACACACACACGCGCAAATACATACACACACACACACAGACACACAACTCCTTCATGTGCAGTCTCCTCAAGGCCCCAGATGATATTCCCTCAGTCTCAGAGTGCTGGTCCTTGTTTGCGCAGTGAACCCAGTGACTTCGAAAGAGGTTGAAGTATATTATCATATTATCAGTGGAGTAATTGGGGCATTATTTGGGGCACATGCTTCTCCGAGGGGGCCTGGGTATGTTTTGAAAAGGCATTCTTTTTTAGACAGCGCATTTATTTACCTACAACATATTGTTCCAAGTTTCCCTCATGCTTTCCCCCCCTCTCCAGAGGCCTCCTGAATCCTAGAGTTGATGCCAGTACAGCAGAGGGGATGAGGTGCACTAGTGAGGAAAAGGGAAAGCAAGAAAGAATAGCCTGCAGACCATAGAAAGACTCAACAAGTGTTTCATTACGTTTCTAGATGGCAGAAGATTTTAAAACTCAAGCACAGGGAGGAAAATTAGTAAATAGAATTTGTATGTAAATGGAATTTGCATGAATGGTACAGAGCGTCATGTACAACTATGCACTCTCTATTCATGAAGGTTTAAGCAAATTAGCCTTATTGGACACTTTTTGACCCATAGTCTGGAGTACATCGCACTGACTTGGACAATTCAATAAGTAACAAAATCTCCTGAGGATGCCTCCTTGCTCTGTCCATGATTCCAGCAATCAAAGCACATGCTGTAGACTCCAGCTCAGCTGTGCACTCCACCCAAGGTTATTGTTACTTCGCTGGCAGAATCCACCATGCATGGGAAAGAGATCGGCAGCATGTGAATGGACGTATGAAAAAGAGGCAAAATGACTTGAAAGAGCAACACTTTTCAGAGCAGTTTGAAAAGCTACATAGCAGTGGATTGCCCATGTATATAATTTTCTAACAGGGCTATCCTGATGGTTTACATTTGGCTAAGGAGTTACTTTGTGACCTTTTAAATGTGATTTGAATAAATAGCTTGAAAGATATGCATATTTTTTTTCTTGCTGAGAGTTAGATGAAAACACTGATACCACTTTCATGTCCGTTTTGGTAAAGCTAGAGCTGGGTAGCACATAGTGAGTCGGCTAAGCATAGAATCAATAAAGCAATAAATTCAGATTATTAGTAACATGTATATCATGTTTGTTTAATTTGTAAAAAAAGAAAAAAAAAGTAAAGTAAAAATGTCGACTTGTCATTTTGCTATTTTGCAGATATGTGTGTCTGTACATTACACCCGCACAGTTTCTGGATGCAGCTCGGTAACCAAACTAGCTAGAGGTAGCTGATGGCTTAGGTCGTCACCTTCTCGTCCAAATATGGTAACTTTTGGCTCAAGAAAACAAGCAAAAAGTAACACTGAGGCTTCAAATTGTGGAGTCCAGAACCAATAGGTGATGTCACATTGTTATATCCATCTTTTATACAGTCTATGTTCATCCCCAGCTTTAAGGTGTAATGCTAAACTAAAGTAACAGTAAAAGTAATCTGCAAGCTCCCACATGACATGAAGTTGAATGAAAATTTATTAGCTTATACCTCAGTCACACAAGTCTAGCGACTATTTGGCAATCCCCTGGCAACCTCCTGTCGCTAGAGAAAAATGTGTATTCACCAGCTGGTTGGAGGTTACTGGCTGTCACCAGGTGAAATTGCAAAGAGGGCACTGCACCAAAATCTTTCTTTTGATTGCTTTGGTAACTAGCAGATTGCCGCAGTTGCCCATAGTTTGCATGGAAGATGCTGATTTGTCTGCAAACACTTGTCATTTACTCTCTGAGCAGTAGCAAAACTTGAAAAAGTGCAACGCAAACCAGAAAGGGAGAACATCTGTCTTCAAAGTAACAGCTGCAGCCAACACATTTCAAAAGGTGCAACTTTTGCTTTGAAGGTGAGTGGTCTCAGTTTCCGGTTTGCACCATACTTTTCACATTTTATTTTCACTACCTCTTAGCAAATGTTTCTTCTGTGATCTAAAACATGCTAAGTTAATACTCCTATAAAATGTAGATTTTGACTGCAGACTGCAGCAATTCTTAGAATGGGTTAAATATAGATTACTAAATGGCATTAAATATTTTATTCTGGAGATTTTCTATGCAAATTTTGTTGATTTGGGCAGATGTAGGCTAGCTTTTTTTCAATTTTCTGTGATATCAAATTTCTCAGAAAGTCAGGTTATTACTTTAATCAACCATGTAGACTAGTACATGTGACTGAATCACAAAAACATATTTCAGCCTTTAAACACTGAGTTTGATAAAAGAAACTTCAAACAAACCAAAGGCTTTACATTACCTTTTTGCCATTGGGGAAGCTTAAGGGTGGGGAGGTTGTGATGTCATGAGTTGGTTTTTGTTGGCTGTGGGGCAGAAAGAAATAGTGACATTTCAAGACTAGTTTACATTGGTAAAAAGCCCAGCCTCTAACTCCAAGCTGTCTCGGCTGCTTTCTTCCACACGCAGCTGTTAAACATTGTATCAGTGGAATATACAGTTACATAGCAAATAGTGTATGTTTCACACAGTCTGCTACCTTTAACAGCAGTTGTTACAGTGAAGAAACAAATGGGTGAGAAAACTTCAACCCAGTGTCCTCATCAGAAGTTCAGGAGTGGATTATTACTCCTTTCTTGTCCAAAGGGAAACAAGCACAGTAATTAAGTCAATAAATTATTCAGTCTTCTGTTCAGAGTGCCCTTACTGAGTTTTAGTTTGATTTTAAATTAAATTCCTGCTTTGTTTAGACTGTGTATACACCATGGTGTTGTAAAATCACTGATAAAGCAACTTTTTACGGTATCTAACTGACAAGAGGCTGGCTACAGTGCCAGTTGGTACTGAAAACTACTTATAGCTGAGAGATGACCCAATTTAATAAAAAGTCATAGTCCTTTTCTTTCACTTCTCAATGAAATCTAAAGTGACTTTGTCCACAACCTCAGTCACAGGAGGGAAACAGACTGTAAAGACCCTCAAGGTAAGTTAAAGAATACACATCAAGCGACACTGAGAACAACTGAAGTTCAGATTCAGCAGCATTTAAAGACCAGTTTTCTTCCACTTGAAATAGGTACTAAACCTGAGAGACATAAGAGACAATAGACAAACTAGCAAGTTGCTGCGCCAACATCTTTGGTCAAGGGCCTGTAAAGTACTACCGACAAACTTAGCAAACATTATGTTAGCAGAACATACACAATTAAACACCATTTTCCCGGAACACTGTGTAGAGTGTGGGAAAAAAAACTGAAGGATTACTAAAGAGGGGGGATTCTTTAGGAATAAGCCACTCAGCTTGTGTATCTATTTTTGACATGTTACATTCCTTTGCCCCCAGATATTCTCACCCATCTATTAGACATCTACAGCCATCTTTGATGCCTGGGCCTTGTTAGACTGGACAGAGACGTGGCTGTGGTCACACACAGACATTTCTCAAGAGGTTCAGATGTCAGCTGAGAGCGAGACAGGCAAACATGAAAAACTCCAGCAAGACCTAAATTTAGAGCCGAGACTTTTTATGATGTATCTTTATGACAGCAGGTAAGAACTATCACCTTGGACTCAAGTGTAACCTGCCAAAATCAAAACAACCATGATTTCTTCTTCGCGATATCATTTAATGGCAGATATTGTGAAGATTTTTTGAAGCAGATATTTCAGCTTTGTTTTAGCATTTATGTTTTATTTTCAGCAAAGTCTGCCTTTTATGTTAATTCACTGTTATGCTAATTCACTTTTGCTAGCAGTGATGTCTGTATTTTATGATATGCTGTATTGAGGTTTTGCAGACACGTGACCACTAACCACGTGGCATTAACTTATCCGCCATTTTGGACATGTGACAATCATGGTAACAATGTAGGATCAAGTGAATAAGGCCTCCCCAGTCACACAGGCCTAGAGACTGGTCTGTGACCATCTGGCAACCACCTGTCCTGAGGGAAAAATGAGTATTCCCTGTCCAGTTGTGAGTGGTTGCTGGAGGTTGATGGCAGTCACTGGAAAAATGATTACTAAAGCCCCAGTCACACAGGCCTACAGACCTGTTAGTGACTCCCTGGCAACCATCTGTCGCTAGGGAAAAATTTGTATTCCCCAAACGGTTGGCAAAAGCCTTGTGATTGCTTTGGTTACAAGCATATTGCTGCAGTCACAGTTTGAATGGAAGTGACGGACTTTTGTACAAACACTGGCCGACGACCCTCCAAGCTGTAGTGAAACTGTGGGAAGTGCGACACAAACTGGAAACAAGGACTGTTTGCCTTCAAAGTAAAAGTTGCACCCTTTGAAACATGTTAGCTGTAGTTCTGAGTCACAGCTTATACTCTGAAGGTGAACCATCTCCATTTCTGGTTTGTGCTGCACTTTTTCAATTTGTACTACCGCTAGTAGTTCACGAGTGTTTGCAGACAAGCATGAAAAACTATAGGCAACCGCTCATCTAGCAACCAAAGAAATTACTAGGAGGTTTTTGGTGCAGCACCTTCTTTCACCCAGCAACAGCCAGCAACCTCCAGGAACCACTGTCAATCAGTTGGGAAATACACTTTTCCAACCAGTGGTTGTCTCGCATCTAATATGGCAGACAATATGCATGAGGTCAGGTGAGAAACCTCAATAGGTAATTAGATGTTAGCCAGGAGATATCTACTGGCACCTTGTTTTATCTGTAAAAAATCCAGCGTAAACATCAAGTTATTATCAGGAGTAGCTTTTTGAGCCAAACTGTTTCCTGCTTCTATAGTTTTTATAGCTTTTAAAATTACCCCTTAGTCTGATTTAACAAAGTTCAGCCACTAACCTGTTAAATCTAGTAAAATCTGTTGTCGGAAAGTGACAGGGATGCACTGTATTCTGATAAAGGTACATATCTTATCCATTTTGCAGCCATTTGAAAGCAGAAGAGATGGTTTAATGCTTGCTGGTTGGCTGGTTCAAATTGTGGCTGGGTAGGTCCTCAAATAGTCTAGACAGCAGATGAGCAATGAGTTGGGCCCTGGCAAACAGGCCCTGCTGCTGGTTCTCTCATGGGCAGGGCAGTGCCGGGCCTCTGGGACTCCTGTTCCTGACAGAAATAATACAGCCTCTCGATAATAATTAAAAGAAGACACATCCTAGCTTTTGTGATTCTAAATAACCTGTTGTAGTAGGTTTTGTAAAGATAAAAAGCAAGAACAGATAATTACCTACTATCTGCATGCCTTACTTACTGATCGTTTTTCTGAAATTATGAGCTGCTGTTCATAAAATCATAATGTTGCAAAGAAATGCTTTTTCTCAAAAAAAAAAAAAAAAAACTGCTGAAAAGGCTTGAGTATCAGAACCTACGTGGGTGGTTAAAGACTTGATCCTTGCTTATTTGGCACCTGGAAAGAGCTTTTGTGCGGCTGGGAAGCACTGGCCTGCAGCTTGGAGAATTCCCGTCCAGAGTGCAGCGGTGACATCTGGTGAACTGTACCATTCATCATTAAAGAATATGCAAATTGTTATGTGGGATTATTTTTTATGTCAGCTTTTCTTCCTTGATCCTATTAGAGCCCGTTCAACTAGCTACCTGCCAGCAAACCCGTGCAACAAAGTACAATAACACCAGTGATACCATTGTTACACTCTTGGTTACTCCTTTCATGATCTAAGTTGTTATGTAAGCTTTCCCTTTACAGTGGTTAGGTTTAGGTTGATTTTTGTGCTAGATATTTAACCCAATAGAATCATCAAGATGCTACAAAAGTGTAGGCTTGTTGAATGCTGAAGTGCTGAATTTTTCTTTTCAAGTCCAAGGAGAGTTCAAGAGGCTGTGTACTAAAAGAACTCTAATCCTGGAATTCAAACAGTCTCTCAGCTTCTCACATTTGTGTGTAATAAGATATCATAAAAGAAACGTAAGAATTCAGTATCAGACAGGCTTCTTGCGTTTTTATCTCACTCAAGCTTGGGTCAGTGACGTTGAATGAATAATCATCAATCCATCATTAGCAGGCTCTTGCCAAGGCCGTATTTATGATGACATCAGTGTTTGTATTGGCTCCAGCTTATCTGTAAAACTCAAGCTTTCCTGTGCTCTGTGTTCCATGAAAGTGATGGATTTTCAGTAAAGATCAAGTAAAGTCTCTGTGGATTGCTGGGAGTCCCCTCTTTTGGCCCCATGTCTTCGTCATCCTTGCAGTAGACTTTATGTTGTTTCTAGGTTTTTCAAAGTTCTCCAAAGCACAGTTTGGACTGGTTACAGTGTCTCATACTTTACTGAGTATTTCCCAAAAACTTAGCCAGAAACCAGTTGTTTTTAGGGGTCAGTGATGGGAATATGTTGGAAAATATCCATTTAGAGGATAAGTGGAGGTTTAATACTGGATGCCCACTCTTACTGTTCATTTCTCCAAAACTATGGGTGCAATTAAGGCAACCTCTGATATGTTGCACCACACCCCCTTTTGGGAAGTTTAAACCCTCTGCGGCAGGTGGCATCCCTTGTAAGAATTTACAGCTTGGTTCTTCTGGTCAGTGCAAACGAGGCAGGTTTTATGGAGCAAATACTGAGCAGTTATGGTCATTGCCATGATAGAGAAACATTGCTTCACTTATTCTGTGGTAACTGTGATATGTTTTTGGAAAATATGAACATTTCAAGGCACTCATGGAAACTCATGGAATGCAATCCTACTATTTCACACCTATTGGTCAACCAAACAGTGTTTATTGCCTGAGTTCAACTCATTTAAATTCTCCATAATTGTATCACAAAGCTTTGAGTGGATCTATAGAATATACAGAGAGGTATAGTGTGAGGTTCAACTTTTTTGCCACCTCCTATGTGGCAAAGATTGAACTTCACCTTATGTTGAACTGTTGGTGTTTGCAAAGTTACAGAAATGGTCAATGATGGATGTCCGAGTCATTTAACACCCCAGTCACACTGGCCTAGAGACTGATCGGCAACCTCCGCAGCACCTACCATTCACTAGGGAAAAATCCGAAAAAGCTGAATCTGTTCATCTGGATGTAGCGTTTTTTAGTGGGAGAAACGTTTCGTCACCTCTGGTGACTTCTTCAGTCTCAGCTGAC
>VUQS01031842.1:0-22644 GCA_015108495.1 Heterochromis multidens | reverse complement strand
ACTTGAACCTGAAGTTCAGCTCCATAGCAACAGCACTGATAGAACAGCATGACTAAGTGCAGTAAAGCTGCCTCACTCAGACTGTTATGTTTTTTAGCACTAGCCTGCAGACATCCAGCAATCGTAAGCAAGAAGATCTTTCCTAATAATTCCTGTCTCGTGTCCACGAACTTGTGACCGTATCTCTCAGATTAGGCTTTTTAAATCTCTGGCACCTGACTGCAGGATTTCTTAGGGGGAAACTAGTAGAGAGCATGTGTAAGAGAACAGAAATTTAGTGTCTTGTTCAAAGATACATATATTGAGGGGTTAATCTAAAATTATGCAGAAAATTATTACCAGATTATGTGGCACAGATCATTATCTGGGGCTTAACAAGAATCTGACTTTATTCCTAAAATAAAACATGAAAGCCAAAAATTATCTTGACTATAACAACCATTAAAATAAATGCCTAAAAATGAATTCTTTTTTTTTTTTACTTACAAGATAAATTAAACACATTTTCTCTGTAATAGGCAATAATAATGTTATTGACTAAAATCATGCAGATGAGAGATGAGCTGTAGTGGTAAAGCTAATGTATTCTGACAAACATCATTTATCGCTTTTGTGCAAGAGGGGGTGGACTGAGAGGAAAGAGTGATGAATCAGTGGTGGGAGAGCACAGATACAGAGAAAGGAGAGAGTACAGCGAAGAGCAGATTGAGGAAAATGGATAGAGCGTCAGCTGTAATTAATGGCTGAAAGGCTGATAGACCATGCAGTGAGGAGGAAATGTGCAGGAAAGAGAACAGCAGACATCATGACGAGGCCTCAGACTGTCGTTGTACAAGCTGAATTTATTTAATGTACAAAAGCAGCAGTGAGCACAGAGCAGCTAAGCACGAACAGCATTACACATGCAAGACATTAAATGGCAAAGTCCAAACTTATAAAAGTGAAACACGCCTAAAGAGGTGTGATAATGCTCACATTTTTTGTGACAGAAAGCACTTTGTGTCAAGTTACAGATATCGAAATCCATTCTTGCTTATGTACAGCTTCATATTTCTTAATTGGTTACATTATAATCACTTGGGCAAGTGACTGTCTTATGTGAGCATGTTCTGAACTGGCTTCATATTTCAGACCCAGAGGTTATGTTCATCTTTCATCATTTATACTGTATATGCATATGTGGAGAGGACAGAAATTAATTTTGTATATTTTTTCAAGAGTATTTATTTCAAGTGTAATATGCACTATTATGCCAAAGAATAATGGCAATATAGGGCTGACTGATTTCAACAACAAAAAAAAATATCAATATCACTTCTGAGTTTAATAATAACTAATGATGCATTTAGTCATTAGTTATTATTAATCTCTGGCTCTCTTCCACAGTGCGCCTTTTGTCCTGTCTCCCTCCCCTCACCCCCAACTGGTAGCGGCAGATGGCTGCCCCTCCCTGAGCCTGGTTCTGCTTGAGGTTTCTTCCTGTTAAAAGGCAGTTTTTCCTTCCCACTGTTGCCAAGTGCTTGCTCATAAGGGGTCATCTGACTGTTGGGATTTTCTCTCTATTATTGTAGGGTCTTTACTTTACAATATAAAGTGCATTGAGGCGACTGTTGTTGTGATTTGCTGCTATATAAATAAAATTGAATTGAAATTGAATTCAAAAAGTCACATTTACGGATTAATAGGCTGACTGCCTATACGTAAGAATTTATTTACTGAGTATACTGTTACAAATAAAATTGGTAGTTAGGCTGCCATAGGATGTTGGTCTTTCGTGTGCCGCCAAAACAGCTGTGACACAGCGAGGCATGAACTCAAGAAGACCTCTGCAGGTGCAAAGTCTGGCACTGGGATGTTAGCAGCAGATTATTCAAGTCCTGCAATGTGCAAGTTGAAATAGCATAAAAAAAGGGAAAATTGTTGATGGTTTACCCCTTCTAGGACCATTGGCAATGGGCACTACTCACCACTGCTGTCCTGAGTGTTTTCTCTTTATTCTTTTTGTGTCAGCTGTTTGGGATTGATCACCTGAGAACATGCACCTTAAGTCAAGCTTGGTTGCAGGAAGACAGGAAGAAATAGTGTACATTATGTGAGAAATGGGAAGCTTGTCAGGAATTCCACTAAAAAGCAGCCCTGGTCTACTGTTTCAGAACAATAACAATGTTAGAGAAGGCTCTCAATGAACATGAAAGTAGAGTACACAAACAAAGCTGAGCCCTTTTGGGCAGCTTTCATCTACTAAGAAAACACAAAGTGTTGAAAGTAGGTTAGAAGCAGAACAGTAGTCCAGAAAAAGTAACACTAGCTTAAAGCAAACTGAAATGAGGTGAGAAATATGAAAAAAAGGGAGTTCAAGTATGCCAGAGTGTGAGAAAAACAGAAGGGCTAAGATGAGGAAAGAGTGAGAAAGAGGAAAGTGAGAAAAGGCACGGGAGAGAAAGCTGCAGTCAGATATAGAGACAGAGTTTGGCCCAGCTGGATTATGGCCCATTTACAGTAGAGCTGGACTCCTCCCCTTCATTACCCAGCTCCCATGCTGATGACAGTTAAAGGAGGAACAAAGTAGTATTTGTGTTTACAGGGAGAAAAGAAAGGAGGGAAAAAATGTTACTTACAGTAGACAATTTGTCAGTGCTTTTCCTACATATTATTGCCAAACAAGAGGAAATACGAGTTATACACTGGTGGATCTGATGTCATGTAGCTGTAAGCCTAGGGATGATTAATTTAAACCAGCCATCCTTGCTACATCTCTTACTAACTTGTCCTTTTATAGAGGCTGAATAGGAAAGGTTACTGGCAGATGTGGCAGTTTCATCTTCAGCGAAAGAAGATCTTCCATCACGAGCATGGCAGCTCATGCTAGATTTTGTCAAACTGTAAAAGGCCACCCTAATTACTAATTCAGACTTCCTTTTTACACACTGTACTTGTTAACATTAGTTAAACCAGGTTATTGGACAATAACCTAGACTTGGCTCTACTACCTTGTGCAATGTGACTTTACATTCAGAATGAACTAAGCAGTAACTACTTAGATGCAATTTATCGACTCTGGAAATAACTATACTAATTAAACATGCTAAGTAGTCATTAGGCAGCAAATTTGTAACTGCTAATCACCTGTAGTCAACTAATGTTGGAAGAACTGATTAATGGCATGTCATGCTTAAAGGAAAAGTCCATTTATGTTTTTTTTTTGTGCTAAAGAGGACCACTCTAAGCATACAACCATGGTATTCTGTGATGTACTTCAAGGTATGCATTAGAAGCTAGTACCAGAGCAACAATTCACTGCAACTGTCTGCTATAAAAAGTGGTTACATAAAACTGCTGGCTGGTTTCCAAATCTTAGCAAAAAAGGACATGAAAAACCAGATATGGAGGGGGTTAAAACTGCCCAAGAACAAATTCAAACAGATCGAAACTACAAGTAAGTAAGGCAGAATACCACTGTTTTTATTGTCCTGAACAAAGGATATAAGAGCATTCTGTCAGTGTGTTTCAGCCAGTACAGATAAATACATATTTCACTTCATATCTGAATGTGTACACACCTCCAGATATACTTGCCACAGCATTTGCTTTCTGTTACAAGTGATGACACTAAGATGAGATCAAACTTAAGTCTATAACCTCATCAAAATAATTCAGAATCAAAGTGGTGCAGTGCACCTTTGCAGCGCTTATCAGCATGCAGGGCACAAATGCAAAAGCATTCAAGTCAAGTAAGGCTGTACTTGTTCTTTCTTGTCATGCAACTGCTCTATGGTTGGATGGGTATAAAAAAAGTAAGGGATTTTATCAAGATCTGTCACATAACATTACATGCAACAAACATGTAGCTTTGAGTCTACATAATTGAGAGGATAACTGTCATTCTAGATGATTCAAACTCCAGCTTTGGTAGAATGAGGTCCTTTAATGTCAGCAGCTAAGGGCTAAGCAAGTAACCTGTACCAGTCTAGCTGCTGATGGATGCTGAAATATGCAGGATTTCCAAACACAAGCATTGCAAACTAGGATACTTTTCTCCAAATGCCTGTGACAGATTTCAGAGTTGATGCACTGCTGTTATGTTCTGATGGAATAACTTGAATCACTGAGCCTGAGAAACCAAGGCCACTATTCTAAATTTAGAGCTGATGACTGATCTATAGAGAAGAGTGATGACCGCAGTAATGTATGATTCTTCCTGCTGCAGTGGCCTATCACCACTTCAAAGCAGCAAGGGATTTATATACTTTCATTCAAACCATTCACAGAACAACGTCTACTTTGGAAGTAAAAACTGAAAATGTAACATTTTATGATAAATAAAAAGGAATTAAATGATGGAAACATATTAGCAAGGAAATTAGGCTACTGTTGGAGCCCAATTCAGTAGGTGTCTGACCCAAAAATCTCATTTTTAGTTGTGCCCTAATTATTAACTATAGTGTAACTTTCTCTTACACAGGCCCACCTAACAGTTTAACAGTTTAAGATAGAGGGTGAAGGTAAATGACCCACACCTTACTGTTGCAGTAAATGTCAAGTAGGTGATTTATTGCTGGCAATCCATTAACCTGCTCAGCATGTCTGACAGTGTGAGCAATGGATAAAGTAGTCTTTGCTACTTCATTCCCTCCTGCAGAGAATCAAACTCTTGTTTTCAAGGGTGATTTGGCATGCAGTGACCACTGTTTTCCCACCTTTGAAATTACTGCTACAGTACTGAAGGGATATAATCTGCTTAATGTTTTCTACTGTTGATTGAGTGCAATGGTGGATTTGAAGTCAAACGTCGGGGCAGAGCAGAGAAAGAAAATGAAGGCAGCGACGTAGAGAGAAAGTTGAAGTGGCAAAGGAAACCCTTATAAAAGAAGACAGTCTAAATAGGAGACTTCAAAGAAGAGAAAGAGAGAGTCTGGAGGAAAAGAAAGAGGGTAAGATGTGTGGGCTGGTGTTGGTTGCAAAGCCCAAAATGTTTGTTAATCATTCTGTGTTTTAAAAGGCACAGAACCAAAAAACTTTACTCATCTTGAGAGTATGTGTGGAAGATAATAAAAAAAGTACTCTCGTACAATAGGGGCACTTATCCTTATATGGCCTACTAATAAAAAAATATAACAACTTAAAACTTGGAGCAGATGCAGAAAGTTTTGAATTCATAGATAAAGTCTTTGAATTCAGCAAACAGTTATTTTAAATTTTGAATTATAGATTAAATGTTAAGTACTCAGTAGTTAAACCACCACCCAGGATAAGGTTTATGCCACAGTTGCCCTAAATTAACAATACTGGTAATTACCAAAATATTTTTTTATGTTTCTGTAATTGTTAATCCACTAGTATGAACAAGCTCTTTAACAGAAATTATATTTTTAATGCTAAAATGTAATTATTGTTGTTATCCATAAATTTTCAAATTTATAAAAATAGTGAAGCACATTATAAGTTTTTGATTAAGATGCCAAATTACAGTTAACTTGCATTCCTGAACAGAAAAAATTAGTTTTAGTTCTTGAATGTTATGCTTGATTAATTTCTGATTTCTCAGAGAAGTAAAATGTGCCAGCTCAAATTTGGTTATAAAAACGTGAATTCAGTAATTTTTAGTTTTAAATAAGTTTTTGCTAGATTTCTAAAATATTTGTATTTTCTTGTTTTTATGAAAGGTGGTCTAATAAATGTGTTAAGCACTGTATGAAAGGAAGATTACACATGACTATATGACTGACAGGCAAGACTAAACAAGATGACTAAGCAGGGCTATTAGAACAAGGCCGCAATCACTAAAATGTGCAGAAGTTATGTTAAAGTTCTAGAGGGTGATCTACCAACAGTGCACTTTACAATAATAATAATACTAATAATAACAATAATAATAATAATAATAATGACCAACAGAATCTCCCAATAACTGCAGTTTTCATTGTGGCCATTCTGTATAGAAATGTGACTAAAAACCTAAAAAAAAAAAAAGCAACTTGGCTGCTTGTATGCATCTTGTGTCGTGGCTTTCCCCTTTACTCTGACAATCTATGTTAAGTTTGATTCAGATTAGATAAGTTCTGCTCTTTTACATCAAAGTACCAGTATTATTGAGGGTAAGAAATATGCGGGGTAAACAGTCAGTGAATAGCTGCACGGCAGAATTTAAGCTTTGGCTTACAGCTTTGAGATCCACCATCCACCCGGTGGTTTGCTCTTGTCCTGATAACATCACCCTCTGCCATTCCAAATAAATTAACACGCCTAATGGCAACTATCACGGCCACATCAGGTGCAAAATAAGATGTACTTTTTTCCAGCACTAAATTTGACACAAATTTCAGCAAACTGCCTGCAGCAAACCTGAAAAGGAAAACTTCTACAAATGCATATGCAGTAAGGCCAGCCACAATAAAAAAAGAAAAAAAAGAAAGTGCTTTCAGGCACTTCATTAGTAAATCGTTAGTAAATTCCAAAACTGCTAAACTGTCCCTAAGAGTGTTCAGTCTTACTAGCGGCTCATTGAGATTTAGGCCTAGCAATGGTTTGAGCTAATTGTAAACATCAGATTGATAACATGCAGTAAAGGTTACTATGTTTATAACCTTAGGCCTCAGTCACACAGGCCCGGAGATTGGTCAGCAACCCCCTGTCAACCACCTAGCAACCAAAGCAACTGCAAGGAGGTTTTTCGGGCAGCACCCTCTTTGCGACCAATTTCACACTAGTGACTCCCAGCAACTTCCAGCAACCACTCGTCAACCAGTTGCGGAACACTTTTCCCTAGGTGACTGCCACATGGTCTCCAACAGGGCTCTAGGCCTGTGTACCTGAGGTGAGTTAGCATGCTAACTTTCATAAACCAAACCACTGGTGATGACAACATGCCCTAATGGTGAATTAATGCCTGTACCAAATTTTATGACCATCTAGCCAAACCAAAACATTTTCCTCAAAACCACAAATGCCACCCTGCCATTTGCACGTTAGTGATTCAGCAACAACTTAAAAAACACACAAGCTTTAAAAATCTTATGTGTTGTTGACAAATATGACTTATGGCCAACTCATGTCAATAAAGATACAATAAACGGCATGGCTGGCATGCTTCTTTCAACACACAGGTCTATTTCTAACATTGCTTTGGCAACACAAAACTGGCACAATGTAACAACATCATCATCACAAGCTAAAGCACCTTTAAAAATAGTAGATTGGCCTTACCAGTAGCTGTGCTGAAAATACAAAACCTCCAGACACATGAGGGCTTCTATTTTAAATGATGAAATAAGAGTGGTTGAAAGGTAGGTCAAAATCCTCAGACAAATACATGACTTATTAGTAATTCATTCAGAGCAACTGCATGTTTTAATAAAAAAAAAATACTGATAACTGGAACAGCGTATTAATAATTGTATTGCAATAGGAAGAGATATATTGTATTGTTGTATTGATATTTTACCTAGTCGTTACTCAGTGGAGGAGCTAATAAAGATGAAGAAAGTCAGTTATTTCATAAATCTATTAAACTCACTGTTGTTATTATATGAATTATAGTTTCTTTTTTGTTTTAGTTCAGTTCAAATTGAGCAGATCTGGTTGTAAGAGAAAAGAAAAATTAGCAGAGAAATAGAAAACGGTTGAAACAGATAGATCTACCATTGTGTCATTACCCCATGTGTCCTGCACAAACACTAGTCAGTGATAAACCCAGTCACCAACCAGTCATTCAATCAGCTGCTTGTTTAGTCAGGATGATAAACAAAGTCTACGCCTGTTCGCTTCGGCCAGCGCTGATACCAACACATGCTGGATCAGCATAGCTCTATCCATTCAGAACAGTTTACTATCACAAGCTGCTGTTTCATCCACACTTGGTGTTGACGTATCAGACAAACTGTGGTCAGAATCAAACTATCTTCAAAACATGCATATTTGGTGGTTACAAAAGAAATTAGGACTCTTACAAAATGCTTTTAGTTTGTCAGAAACAATGCAAATAAGCACACTGCAATAATGAGCATGTCACTGGGTGTGTAACTCTAAAAGAAGCTGCAGCAGGTGGTGTGTATATGACACTATAATCATAACTTATATAAATCTAAAGGCAGAATTATTACTTTCCTATCTGGTGCACTGAAAAGCTGAGCAGATCCTGCTCTCAGTTCTTAATATCAGTGCATCAATTTGGGCTAAAAACTAATTTAAGAATGTAGCAGTATTTCAGCAAATACACAACAAGTTAGTCACTAGGAGCAACTTGTACTTAATTTCCTTAATAGTGCTTTAAGCAAGGCAAAATTAGGCCATTATCAAGTTTTCCTTCACAGCTGGAATGAAATGCGAGACTACACTAGTGCAAGTCTGAACAATGGCTTCAGGGAGAGAATGTTTGCCTCCTCATGTACAGTAACCCTGGTTAGGTAAATAATTGACTGGCCTATGGGACAAGGTCCTTGGCCTTGGCAACCTAATATCAACACAGAATGATCAACATTATACACATGTGGCAAACAGAGCTACAAATACTAAATCCAAAAAAATTAAATATACTATTTAGTAAACAGTTTGGGTGCATATCTACATGTATATGTAGAAAACATGTGAAAAAAAGTTTATTAGTAGGTTTGACGAAATAAAATGCATTTTATTGTAATGCTTGAAAGGCATTCGAAGAGTGCATCTAGCATATGCCAGTGCTGCAATTTAATGAATATGATTGTGATCTGGACCTGCCCCTGAACTTGGCTTTTAAGTGATCTAATGGGGTCATTTAGCTGTATGATTATATGTGGCAATATACTTGTTTTAATTGCAAAAAAAAACAAAACTGAATTTACTACTTCTCCTACAATCATTGGTTTGGCAACAACAATTAAAAGATGTGTGGGGTCAAATAGGTTTTCAACATCACAGGCTTTAATTTTATTGTAATTGCATACTTCTGATCAGGTGATTGTAATGCTTTGCTGTGAACCTAACAGAAAAGCATGGCTAACAGACTTAAATTTAGATTCAGAGATCAGATTGACTGTGTGGATAAACAGTTGGCAGCTTTCAGAGGCAGGTGCAGTTTTAGGCAATACTTCCCTTCTAAACCACCCGAGTATGGCATAAAAATATGGAGGAATTGTGATAGTAAAATTTATTTTTGCAAAGAAACGATTAATGATTAAAATAAATTAGAACATTTTAGAATATCTGGCATTGATCAAGGAAACAGCATAAGCATGATAAACTCAAATAGCTTGATCATTTGAGGCTTAATAAGGATTTTCCATTGCCCTTTTCCCCACCTCTCCATTAAGTTTCAGGAAATTTTTCTTAGTAGTTTTTGCATAAAATAAGATAAGATAAGATAAGCTGTATTTAGCTCAATGTTGGGAAACTCCTTTCTTACACCACTTAAAATTAAGTTAAACACAACAGACGTATAACAAATAGCTTACATAAGTAGCCCTGGGGCTGAGGGATAATCTAGTTTCTCATATCTAAATAGTGAAGACAGTTGTTATCAAAGGGGTCTTAATTTATTTATATACCATTCTTGAAAAATGACCCTCACAGAGATGCAAAATAAAGAGCAAGAGATCCAGTTCAGGTGCAACCCTCTTGGTGTAATTCGGTTTTAAATTCACACTTAGTCTAATCAAATAAAATTTTATGAAGCTGAAATATGCTGAAATATGCATTGTAAACTGACCTCAAATTTTTACAAGGCAAGATAAGACAGATCATTAAAGCATAGTCACAGTTACATTTACAGGCATTCTGAGGCTAGTCAAGACAGAGAAAAAGCTGACCAAGCAGAAACCAAACTTCAAAACTGGTCCACCTTTTGCTTCTGCTGTGAAAAATTAACTGAAATATGGCAGTTGAACTGTGTTTTAATCCTAGCAGTAATACTGAAAAAGCAACTAATGTGTGGACACAGAAGACCTTTGTATTTGGCTCTACAGTTTAATGGCCTCCTGCTGAATCAGGAAGGCTGGATTAAAGGTTATCGCAGACTAGATGACCCACATTTAGGCAGACAGGCAGCACAAAAGAAACACAGCTACAAAAATATCTCACAAACAAAAAAATCTTATAACTCTCACTCTCAGTACCGAAAGAGTACACCATGGCACAGTGCCCACACTGCTCTGAGGATTTTTTTTCAGCGACGGGCAGGAAATTCCTCCAGCTCGACTCATCAGTAAGAAAACAAGTTATGACATGTCAGAGAATTTACAATGCCTACAAAGTCCAAGTATAATTTTTATACAGAAGTTTCTATTGGTCTCCAAATTTCCCGAATTTTCTTGTGTTTGTTTCTGAATTTGAAAGGGAAAGAGATTCATCATGTAAAGAGAGAAATGCAGAAAGATGGTAAGAAAGATGTCACCCAAATGCATGCTCACAAGCTAGGGGATGTTTTTAGTATGCAGGTGACGGGGGTGTAGAATGAAGTGGTGGGACTTCACTCACCACCTCCACTACCCAATTTCCTGTGGAAAACCTTAAGATTCTGTTTGCAGTATATAGACATTTCCAGCACCTATAGCTTTTTCATTTGGTTTTCTCATTTGGTTACCAGAAGCTGCTTTAAAGTTTGTGGAAGCACTGACCACAAGGACATAGACTCGTAACGTCACAAACAAGCCCCATTACCACCTTCCTCCAGTTGTTCCAGGTTCAGCTAGTTTGCATTGGTAGGTTAGCCATCAAAAGAAGGGAGAGGTTAGACATGTGACACATAGTGCTGATAGTCATTACATTATTCAGAATAGGTTCTTGAGAATACAACAAGGATCTTGTATTCTTTTCTAAGTACAGCTACTATATGCCAAGAAATGCCCCCCCCCCCCAGCTAGCTTTGCTGACAATGTACAATCATTTCATAATGATTAATGAGGCATTTCTGAGTGTCTGCGTCTGGTCAATTAAGTATGTTGGTAGGTGTTATGTATCTAAAGCTTCTTAGAGTCACCGAGTGAGTGTCCAATCCTCAAAGAACACAAACATTTATCCAAATAAAACAAAAGTTTTGGATAGGGTTTTCTGCAACGTCTCTAGTAGGAAAGAAAATGTAAAAAATACTGGCGGCTGCCAGTGATACCCCTCAGCCTCCTAGTGGATGCACCTATGGTTAAATTTGAAAATCCTAGGTGATTTTCAGAGAAGTTGACCTCTGACCTTGACCTTGAGTTCAAGGTCACAGAGATTCAAACTCGTTCGAGAATTTTAGTAGATGGACCTATGGTGTCAATTTGAAAATCCTAGGTGACTTCCTTATCGAGTTATCGCATTGACAAGATTTTCAGAAAACTTGACCTCTGACCTTGACCTTGAGGTCCAGGTCACTGAGATTTGAACTTGTCCGAGATGTTTAGTCGATGCACCTATGGCATGAATTTCAAAATCCTACTTTGCCTCGTTCTTGAGTTATCGCATTCACAAACTTGGGTGTCCAGGGGTAAAAAGCAGAAAGAGGAGGTAATATTCAAAGGAAAAAAAATCTGAATTTATGAGGTTAGAATAGTCATTTCAGAGAAAAAAGATACTTTGATACTGTGTGAGAGTTCCTGCTGAAAATTCCCATAAAAAATGGTTAAATCCATGTCAAGATCTATGTAGACATTATTAAGTTCACAACAGCAGCATAAATAAGCTATCTGCCACCAAAATAGCCTTCAACAAGGTAGCAGCTTGGCTACCACAGGACTACACCTCCGTTTAGCTCTCTGCACCACACTGACCCTTTGCTTCAAAGATTCAATACAACAGGGCCCAGAAAAAAAAGTGCAAGACAGCAAGAGAAGCAGCAAGAGTAAATCCAAGAGCATCTTGATATACATTAATATAATGTATCACAGAACATTTTGTTTTTTTATTTAGCCCGTCATGCTTGGTAGCTTTTGCAATCAGAATCAGGATCTGAGTGCAAAACATAGCCAAACATATTTGCTTTTTCAAGATGAGCTCTATAGACTCTATAGGCTCCTCTTGTTTGTGTGTTTTTTATTTTTTATTTTTTTCTGATTTTATGTATTTGTTCATTTCTATTATTATTCTCAAGTGTATGTGTAATATGGCAATGCTAGAGTTGACAGGCAGGAAGAGAAAGAGTAAGGAAAAAGGGGGAGAGAATAGGTGAAAAGATAAGAATAAGAGGACCGAGAGTACAAGTGGAAAAACACAATGGGTCTTCAACTGCTGTACCTGTAAAAAAAAACACATACAAAAGAAACAAAAAGCGCCTGGAAAGAAAAATAAAAAATAAAAACAGCATGGACACACAAACCAACAATCTAATTGTGTTTTGTGTGTGTGTCTGTGAGTGTGAGTGTCTGTATATGTGTGTTTGTCATGAAATGTACTTGATAATGAGGGTGAAAAGCCGCAACAACGCCCCCCAGGAGCCATACGCAGACAAAGAAAGACCCAGGAGACCTGGGCCATCCGCAGCGCCCCCAAGAGTACTGAAGACGATGACAACTGCATGCCCATCCCAGCAGAAGAAGGAGGCAGGCTGCAGACGGAACCCTCACGACCAAAGGGCAAGAGCCCCAGAGAACCAGAGGCAACGGGTAGATCACCCTGACAGAGGCCGGCCATCCCAGCATGAGCTGAGATGAGGTGCCCGAGAGCCACTCGAGAACCACCCGACACCCAGCTGAGCCCCCACCCCACGCCGAAGAGGCCCAAACCACCCCGGACCACAACCCCCAGTCACAGAACATTTCAACACACTTAATATCACCTAGCCTGAATATCTGGATCCCACATGAACTGTCTGGCTAATACTAAGAACATAAAATCAATTAGCCAGTAAGTTGCAGTGAAATGCAATGTTTCATACAGTCCATCAAACAGCAAATGGCTATTTGTACACATACTAAGTAACTTGAACTCAAACAAACAAAGTCGATTGAGGCTGGCATAATCTCAGAGATTAGAAATACAGGAAACTGAGACAACAGATGTGAAGCTGATCTAGTTTTTGCCTTAGTTTAGCTACCTTTTGTTTGGATGTGGTAGTTCCCATTTAAAAATTATAGAGGCTTTTGGTTGACTCGAATTTTCCAGCCTGCCGTTTATAATAACAAGCATGTCTTTGGTCTGTGGGAGGAATCCGAGGCACAGGGAGAACACAGAAAAGCCTCAAATGAACCTTCTTGCAGTGAGGTAACAGTGCTATGCACTGGGCTATGTATGAGCAATGTATATTTTGCTTACATAACATAATATAGAATAAAAAACACTGTTCACACTCAGTGTAAATAATTGTTATTCTTTACGTCAATTATACCCTTCGATAACCCATTTGACTTTTTTTTTGTTATTTTAGTTTTATAAAATAACTAATTGTACAATTGAACTGAAAGTTATTTAGCAACAATGGTGAACCGTGGCTTATAGTTTTTTGTGTTTGCAAATGCTAATAAATATGACCACCATTCAATTTCAAGTTGCCACTCTGCTTGACCTCAGTATACCTATGTTTTTGCCTTATATACTGTATTTCCATGCATGTTTGCACGTTTCAATAAATCGATGCATGTGTTTCCTATTTTCCTAGCAAAATATAAAGAAATAAGAATGGTTCAAGAGTTTTGCACAGCACTGTATATTATATACTATTTAGTGCTATGCCGTGTGTAACAACCTTTCTAACAGATATCACTTTTTTTGGACCCTGCAACTCATGTATGGTTTCCATTAACAAAGATGGTTTTGAGAGTTTATGAGAAATCTAACATACGTACTTCAGAACTCTGTGTGCAGGGCATTGTTGCAGAATATGTTGTAGAACATGTGGCCTCTTTAATCTCTCGTAAAAGCAATATAAATAACTGTCTGTGACGTATGCTGACTGTTTTTAAAATGAGCTTGAAGTCCACTCAACAACAACACAAAGCATCTGTAGACCTCAGTAAACTATTTTATGATGTAAATCGTAACACACTCCAGTTGTCAAACAAAAGCATAATTTTCCTGTTAAAAAAAATCTCTCTCTGCTTTACCACAATCTGTACTTCTAAGATGAACGTGTGTGTGTGTGTGTGTGTGTGTGTGTGTTTATGTGACAACTGTGTGTGTACAGCATTTGCATGCCACTGTTAAATAGAGCTCTGAGGGGCCCATCAGAGGTAAGTAGGTGAGGAGAAAAAA
The DNA here is from genome assembly GCA_015108495.1 of Heterochromis multidens. Taxonomy (NCBI): domain Eukaryota; kingdom Metazoa; phylum Chordata; class Actinopteri; order Cichliformes; family Cichlidae; genus Heterochromis; species Heterochromis multidens. The sequence goes on along the minus strand of VUQS01031842.1, from coordinate 8,508 downwards.
AGTGACTGAGTGACAGTCAAACAAGAGCGAGACAGCAGCACACCACAGCAGATATGTACACGTGGCCTCCCAGCTTCCCTGTGTACACTACACACACACACAACTTGCTATCCTCAGCCATGCTCTTACACACACTGACGCAGGCAATACAGCAACAGAGAAGAGTTGACATCAGCTTTTTAACCCTTTTTACTTTGCATGACTCAGAACATTTTATGAAGCGAGTTAAACTTAGCACAACACAGATGAGAAGATTGGGACACATAACAGGTTAAAGCAAGTAAAAACGAATATCTGCTTAATAAAAGGGGTGACATACTATTTCTAGAATTGATATGAATCTTGTTAGGGCCTCATTTCACCCTGGGCATGCAGCAACAAACATTTGTCTATTTGATTATGAGTTATGTAACACGAAGCTTGAGCTAAGCAATGTGGTCGGGCCAAATTGCGTTCAAGCTGTTTTGAAAATTCCCATAGAACAGCTAGATGGTCTAAATGGTATGTAGGATGTAGTTGGATTAGATGGTATACGATACAGGAACCAGTCACTGTTTTCATCCCTCCTTTAAGATATGGCCTGCATCATACATACAGTAGTGACATAATACAGTATAATGTGATCTAATGCAAAAGCACCTTAACATACAGTAACACTGGACGTTTCAGTGTCTTCAATTTTAGAGATGCACCAATCGACCGGACGATTTTCAGCATTCTCGGCCTGGAGCAGTGATCAGCTGGTTAGTCACACATATAGTCACATAGTCACGCACACCCTGTGACTGAGCCCTTACCAAGTTCTTAAATGTAAATGAGAAAGAAAAAATAAACCACAGGGGAACCACTACGAAAACTTTAGTAAACAAAAAAACCTATGAGACACTTAAATCACCAAGACCCAGCTGAACATGCCCAGTTTGAAGAAGCTAACAAAGGGAAAGTGGCTTAAGCTAGCTAGTGCTTAGAGCCAAATGTACTAGAAAATGATGCAAGTACCTGACATCGGTGTTGTTATATAAATCTGTTGCACTTGCTTTTGTTTGATAAGGTAAAATATGTCAGGTAAAGGAGGGTGTACAGCAATTCATTTTCAGTGAATTATCTGTACCTCTTTCCAGTAGCAGAGCACTTTATTTTCAGTTGTTTAAGTGAGAAGATCTGATTTGAGAAGATCCTGTAACTTACTGGAGTTTGGTGAAAATTGTAAAGTTTAGTCATTTATTATGAAAATAAAATTCTGCATTGTAGAAATGTTGATTTTTTTATATATATTCTGTCAGTTATAGTTCTTAGAAAATCAGAATCAGCAAAAGCAGGAGGTCACTCTTACAAAGAAATCGGAACCACCAAGAAAATGCAATCGTTGTATCTTTATTTAATTTTAAGATATTGAACCACACACTCTGATGAATCAGAATGGCCAGTTACTTTACTGGCCTTTTTGATATGCATGCATATAATTCTACATAAGTTTTTTCTGATGTTATTGATTGTTATGTTACATCATTTTTCATTATTTTTTTTTATCAATGTTTATTGCCATTTTTATTATTCACAGTGTATAATTCCCAAAAGAAATTATCTGCACTATAATAAAACCCAGTGTACTGAAGCACTGTAACACAATAATACTTACAAGATAAACCACATAGTCTGTAGCTGAAAGATACCCTAAAAAAGAAATTAGTATAATATAGATAAATAAATCATTAAAATCTTTCCACTATTCAGTATTCTAACTTCTAACTATGAAAATGTAATACTTTTCTTTGTTCTATGTAAAAGCTGACCTATTTTGTTTTTGGGCTGTTGCTAATACTAAAAAACAAATTTAACACTTTTTATGATTTCATAGACTAAATTATTATTAGCTCCACACTTTGTATGATTTAAAATTTTTATTTTTAAATAATCATCCATCCATGCAAAATTGCATTCAAAATAATGAACTTAATGTTACTCAAAGTGAGGTCTTAAAAAGGTGTCACCACCAAAAAAATAAAATCTACCTTTTTTGGACTTTTTATAATTGGTTAATTTGTAAATCGAAAATGTTGATTGTTTAAATAATTTATTCATCATGAGAATAGCTTAACTGCTAAATATTCAGTCACTAAATATAGTATAATTGTGGTCCAGTTATACTTGTTTGGTCAGTGGACTGTTAGGTCAGTTTGTTTTTGTCATTTGTTTGTACATGAAGATGTTTGTAATATAAGAGTTTGGAGGAACTGAACACTGCAATGCATCAGTGCTGTGCATCTGAGAATCACAGTACGTTATCATACTTCATGCTGTTGCAACAAGGATCAACACAGCAGGAAGTCAGTTACAAAAGCACCATGTCCATGTTTAGCAATAAAGTTGTCAACAGTCTATTATATAGGGGAAAGACAGTGGTTTGGGAAGACTGAGACTTGCACATATTTACCACGACAAAGAAATGTGATCAACAGTAAAACAACCTCAGAGTAAATCAGTCTGACAGCAATAGCTGAAACTCATGTTCATATATCACTTGTTTACAGCTGGCCTGAGCTAAATGCCTCAATGGCTCTTTAAGAAGGCCACACATTATTACCCCACATTAATCAAACACCATCTTTGCACTTTCACACACAACCATGTAGACTCATAAGACTAAAAATTAAACCTTTCAACGTCACACTCTGAGTTAGTTCAGTTATCAGATAGTGCTTCCAAGCTGAAGCGAGGCGTTTCAACCAGAGACTTTTCATGCTCACCATCCTGCACGTACACAACTTTCTCACAGCACTCAATTCCATCACATTAAACAGGAGCACACTGCATCTTTAGAGATGCAAATAACACTTTTTCTAATGAATCATTTCCTGTGGGATGACACGTTTACATAACTTTGTGATAGCTCTCTAACAAGCACCGTTTTACAGCACAATACTGGAAAAATACTAGATGAATAGAGTTTGGACACTGAACTACCATGTACATTTCAGCAATTTAGCCTGAAAGTATATATTTCCAATGTCTGACTCTGGACAACCAAAGTATGAACAAAAGGCTTCAGGCTATAGAATCCACAAAGCTATGACACTGGAAAACACAAGGTCTCCTCTGGGTGACTATTCTCAGTCACCCTCTCATATCACGTCTTCAATCAGTGCCATTTACTTTCCCTACTGTCACCTTGCACCTGATCAAAAACAGTAAAGTATTTCTCTTATATCAGTCTCCTGTTCTTGAACACAATTATGAGAAGTATTAACTCTTAATTTACACTTGATTTATTCCTAAAATGTTCTGCGATGTGGATATATTAGAGGAATGTATGGTCTGCAGTGTCTGCAGATGTGATGAGCAGAAGCCCTCCATCCAAATCCAAGTGCTGTTAAGACTGCCCTCACCAAGAATGTCACAGGGAAGCATACAACAGGTCCTGAGCATCTTTTCTGACTTACTCAAGTGATTTTGTGATAAAAATCACACTGGAGGACTCTGTGTTAAATGTCATGAAACAACAGACTAAGATGTCAAGTTGTTCTGTATGAAGCTGAGGTAGCATCAAAAGAGAACAGCATGGAAAATTTTGTAGATTTGGAAAAGGAAATTTTGTAGAGCAGTGGAAAAGGAAGTGCTATACTGCAATGATTGTATTTATGTCCTGCTAAAGTTTACAATATTTATCAGTGGCATCAAAAGCAGTAGTGAGTCTGCACTTGTAAAGATTTCACACCTAAGACTGCAGCATATGATGCATCGTTATCAACTTCTCTTTTCCTTACGATGAAACTTCTTTTTTTTTAAAGCACAGCCATACTCTTAACAGTCAGTCATAATGTGACTGAGAATAAACACAAAATCTGCAACAAAGTGAAAAACAAACAGAGCAGGATAAAGTTCAACCTACCTGGAGAAGCCAACAGAAAAAGGTGCCAAAGACGTGACAGAGGTGAGCCCATCATCGCCACTCTGAATCCCAGATGACTCTCCATACCTTTTCCCCTGGGCCCAGCTATCCCCAATCAGAGCCATGTTTGAGTACATGTCAAAAGGCTTCTGGTCTTGTATGCCAATTGTTGAGGTCTGGCTGGCTTGGTAGTGGTAGCCAGGCCCTGCACCGACACCCACAGGAGAGGAAATGTGGCCTGGTCCTCCTCCATGGAGAGAGCTGATGCTGCTCTGGAGACACTGAGACTGGCAGAAACCAGCACTATCCTGCTTCTCCTGTTTTACCACACCAGGGGTACAGATTTGGATAAAAGAGTCGTCAGGATCCTTCTCTTCCTTGATGATGACAGTGGAGAGAAGTGCCTGAGGCTGGTGATGTTGTGGCTGATATTGCTGGTGATGTACTAGTTGGTGGTGGTGCTGCTGCTGCTGATGGGGGTGTAGGGGATGGTGTTGCTGCTCTGTGCCATTCACACTGGTACAGTTTTCTCCATTACCCATGAGAGACTTTGTTTCCTTTGGCAAGTCGATGACAGGACAGCCACCACCGGTGCTCTCTTGTAGAATGGTATCCAAGTGTGCCACTTCTGAATCCAACTCAAAAGCACTGATTTCTGGCAGTGAGCTTGGAAGGTCCAGATCTTGCCAAATCAATGTATCCTCAATAGGACGACCACTTTTGCCATCCAAATCGCATGGATCAGTGCCTGTGTGCCTACTATAAGTTCCCAACTCCTTGTCCAGAGAAAGAATGCCTTCCGTCTTTATGGGCTGGGGAAAAAGATCAGGCAGAGGAAGGTTGCCTAGGGCGGAAGTGTCTAAGGTGCTGATGACAGACGTGGGTGTATCTGAAATATACTGGTTAAACAATGGCAAACTGTCCCCCATGCCAAATATACCAGTATCCTGTGGCTGTTTCTGCAGTCTAATCCTTTTACCCTCCTTGATATCTGCCCCCTCACCAAGAACATGATGCTGCTGGGACTCAAAGAGGCCTCCAAGCTCCCCCTGGCCTTTGGTTCCACCCTGTCCATTGGGGGCCACTATGGCAGGGGCCAGAGACCCACCCAGATGCATTTCAGGCTGGAATAGTGAACCAGGTGTGTCACCTGTACCACCTATCTCCGCAAATGTCAGGCTGTCGTCTCGATTACGTTTGCGCTTCAGTCCACCCTGATCCATTTCTTTATCCTGTGGGTAACAGTGAGGACAGCGAGAGTGAATCAAAGAAGACACAACACACACACACATATATAAACAACACATACACAAAAGAGACAAAATCTGAGTTCAGCTTGAATAAGCTGACACCCACAGTACATGGTAGACAGGAGAAACAAACAGAAAACTTACTGAAATACTGATCACTGACACTAACAGGTGTTTTAAAACATCTGGATTACAAAGTGTTTTGGTGCTGTTTAAAAGCAGTCTTCCGCTGCTGTGCTTCTGCCTACGCTCTTCTGTTATTTATTTATTTTTTCATCTTTATATAAATGACAGCAGCTGAATGAAACAGGCTATCTCCCCACTCTAACACCCACACTCCAACAATGTGGCAGACACACAAATGGCACACACCAAGCATAGTTAAAGCAGACTTGCAAAATAAGACCAAGGCTATTAGGCTTGCATAAAATAAACGACTAAAATATTAGTGTTATTTCTTCGAATTGCCCCTTTCCCTCAATGGAAGAGCAAAGAAGTTCAAGACATGCCCGGGCATAACTTGCATTACTGTTAGCCGCACCGTCAGTCCCCAAGTGAGCGTTTGTAACAGCATGCATCTGTCGGAAGACATTAACCCACGATGGGCGTCTGGACATGTGCTGGCGGCACCAACGACCGTCTATGCCCACTTGCAAGAACGAGCAAGTAAATAATAGCCTACATTCAAAACCCAATTTAGAAGTTTTAAAATAAGCCTAGATAAAATTGTAGTACATTGATTAAAGCAAGGACTGGACAGTGTTTCGAATTAAGTGTCATTGAATATACTATATATTAAAAATAAAACAGTAACACAAATAGGCCAGCATATTAGCTCGTAAACTTCGTCGACCATTTGATACGCTGTAAATGTCAAAACCTTAAAATAACGCATTGCTGAATCGTGCGTGACGACTGGATAATTTCCGGTGATGTTTTGATCAATGCAAGTCGCCGGTCTTTCCTGCTAAATCTTTTCCTGCCCTTAAGCTGCAGTGGTGACAGTCTTCCTCCAGAATACTTTATATAACATTCATAAACAGTTTATAGCATTTAAAACAGTTACAGCGCTGCAGTACTGATACTGAAGTCCGAGGATTTATGAGCGGTTTTTTTTTTGTGGCTGTCCAGGATTTCCGTGCAAACATAAGTAATTTGCATTTTTTTTTTCTTTTTTTGCAGCATCTCAAAGAAAATGAAAAGGATTTCTGTTTTGGCCATAGTTTCCACAACTTTTCCACACCCACAATGCATAATTGCCAGTTCAACAGGGTGGGACATGCACAGCTTTCCAAAAGTGAAGTTACTTATAATGTATTTATTACTAAATTCGATTCGAGCCGATAATAAAGGTCAGTGAAATGTTAAAGTTATAAAAAAAAAACTTTGAGGTTTCCTGACTTTCTAATTTGTCCTCCCACCGAGCATGACAACACCATTAGTGCAACCTGTTGGTTATGATGGGAAACTGCACAGATCACACGCTTAAAGCCGCGAAGCCTGATAAGCAGTTGGTGGGCTTAAGTTCGTGCAACATTTTCCCTTTCTTGTACAAATACCCCCACCCACACACACACACACACACACACACGAAGAAGAAGAAGGTTTCTTCGAGCGCTGGTGGTGATCTGTCAAACAGAGCTGTCAGCGCGCACGACCCTCACCATCGGCCTACTCCACGGAACAACCAGTTTTACCTCTGTCAACATTTCTGCAGTTATAAAACGAGAAGACAAGTGTTTCCACCTAAAAAGATCTCATACCTGTTGTGAAAGAAGATGCACTCCACCGGTTAGGTCATATTAGTCCAACTTGGAAAAAATGTGAGAAATGCCGCAATGTCCACAAGATGAAGCGCTTAAATAAAACCCCTTCGTTGCAGTAATGTTGTGTGGCGAAGTATCAGCTGTATTTGTTGCTGCCTCTGTGGCCGTATGGCAAGAATACATTCTACGCAATATATCTAACTATAAAATCAACAGCCGACGCTGACCCAGCTCGAGCTGGCGAGATCTGCCGTGTGCGCCGTTTCACGGATCAGTCGATAACTTTTTAATGCTCATCGCCGGCAGGAGGAAAAAAAAAAGTGATCGATCGCTCACTGAACTCGTGATAAATCCGCAGGAAATCGACATATCTGTGGCGCAATGTTCTGCTTATGCGCCATTAAAAGCGCGAGTATTCTAAAGTTATATAATAGAGCCGCGAGCCCTGGCGCACTCAACTGCAAACTCAGGCACAGGGCAGGGCGATCAGTTAGTGAATGGCGACGACTAAAGAGAAGGCGATCTGCACTTCCTTTAAATCTCAAAAATAAAAGCCTTTTCTGTTGCAATCGTTGCAATTGTATGAACATTAGACGTAAACGCCTACATATTAGTTTAAGGCAGAACATTGTGTCTTCCCATCTCTTCCTGTTTCTCTGTGCAATTGGTTTGACACAAAAATTCCTTGGTATTATGAGATGTGTTGAATTGCAAAAGCACAATAAACAGACTGCTGAGGGTGCTTAGATGCATATTGTATGAAATGTAAGTAAAACATATGAAACCTACTTATTATGACACCTTGTGTCATAATAAGTATCACTTGAGATATGAAGCCTTGCCTGAAGCAACTGAAAATCACGCTACTGACAGACAATTAACTTACAGGAGCTGTTAAAGAAGAGGGAAAACCAGACTTGAAAGACAGTCAGTCAAACCACACCCGTTTATGCAGGCATTAGAGACAAGAGAAACCCTTCAAAACTAACTTCACCACTTCCATACACACACGTAAGCATGTTTGTATTTGCGACATTTATTAACGTCAATGATTTTCCAAGCTTTACACCTAATTTTGTATCACTGTGATGCTATTAAAATTCAAACAAGTTCTCACTGACATAGCTGGATAAAGGTCACGCTACATTGCTTTATGTTTTTATTTAGCCTGTTTTTATCTCTGGTTTTCTGTTGTAACTTCAGTCACTTACTCATGTTATTTGGAGAAGTGCTTCTTGAGAAAGCAGCAACATACATCTGGCTGTTCTGCACAAGCACATTTTGAACAGACAGTCTATGTCTGTGGGTGTGCACGCACATTCAGTGACTTTGTGATTACCTGCGATGCGATGCGTTTAGGGGACATCTGTAAATGGCAGCTGTAAAAAAAAAACAAAAAAAAACTTGGGTCAAACTCTACCTTAGCACAATTTCAAGACTCCGTGTTGATGGGTGGGGCTGGAGCAGAAAGCTACATATTAAGTATAATTCTCATGATATTGATAAGTGCCAAATGGTTATCTCAGCAACTAGAAGGATTCAGCAGGTTTTAAACTTTCTTTGAGCAAGTTCTAACTTATTACCAATTGTTTCATAGCACTGC